>QODF01000298.1:227326-263325 GCA_024372805.1 Oostethus manadensis | reverse complement strand
TATCTGGTGTGAAACTAAAATGCACATTTGTTGCCGATCAAGTGGCCAGTGGTGGCTATGGGGGTTACAGTATGGGTAGTTATTGTCAACGACCACACATGCATTTTATTGATGACATTTGGAATACACAGAAATACCGAGCATGTTTGGGATGCTCTGCATACAATATTGTGAGGTGGATGGATAATGAATGCTCTTTGACAGACTTCATCTACATATTTGTGAACTGTATTTGGGAGAGCTAGGTCTTTTGTGAAAGTAGAAAATGTCTTAGATCTTTGAGTTCAGCTAACAATGGAAGTGTTTCTATTTTTTAGTATAAACCCACGACCCTAATAGAAAATGGATGAGTAGCATAGAAAATTATTGAATGTACCTTCTAATAATTTGGCATTATCATGACACAGCAAACTAACAGGACAAGCAGCTTTACCCCAGTGATCCTGGTGGTGATGGCAGCAGGTAATTGGGCTTGCAACACCTCTGATGTTGTGAAGGAGCCAAAGAAGCCACTCAGGTAAGCCACCGTCTCCATTTGGATTACACCCGGAGCATTTTGGTCTGTGGTCTGGAAAACACAACGGAAAGATGTGAGACAATGACTGAGGGGGTAAAAAAAACAAAACATAAAACATAACTCACCAGGTAACACTTTGTAATTGAGAATTTGTTTTCATTGAGCGCATCCGTCAACGCCTTTTCAGCTGAAAGACAGCAAACTTGTCATGTGATACATCAATTCCTGGATGGAATGAACCATTTTGTTTTTTTACAAGCCAAACCCAAAATAGTGTTGGGTAAACTAAAAAATTAGATGATATATATAATATTATACATATATCATTAACATTTTTGAAAATAACATTGGTGCTGGCACTGATTATTGTGATACTTTTAGTACAATGGAGACAATTATGTGTATGACTACTTTTAAACCTAACACACGCCGTTGCAATTTCAAGCATGCACTTTAGAGCTTCACCATCAATTTGTGAATGGAAGACAACCACAGAGACGGCTGCAGATGTTTGGAATGGGTTGTTGAGTTTCAGCAGCATCTTTGCGGCTGACAGCGAGGGCGAGATTGAGGACAACTTGCTAATGTTGAAAATGTCTGGCAGGGCGGGATCAAGTGCCAGCATGGGTGCTGAAATGCAGTTAGACAGCGGGCATTGTGGCATCTTTCTGGAAACAAATGAACAAGACATACAAAGTTGACACTGCTGCTATTCATTGAAAAACTTCTAATTCTTTTTTTCTTTTTATCAAAACAAAACAATCACTGCACACTGTATGCCAGCTGACTTTAGGCAATAAAATGGAGTACACCCTGGACTGGTCGCCAGTAAATCAAGCTGTATAGAAAATGAACGGATGGACTGTCTCATTTACTCGCTTACTCACACTACAGTGGAACCTTGGTTAGCGTCTGCCTAATATGGTGCACACAGGTTGAGTCTGTGTTTTGAATAGGTTTTTTTTCATATCACAAAACATTCACTGATATCTTCAGCCTTTGACTCTCAAAAATGATAAGACAAAACATTATTTTTATATTTTTGTAATTATATTTTAAATGCATGAAAAAATCGGAATGCATAAAAATGATGGATAAATTCACATTCCTGTACTAACATTACTTTAACATTAATATTGTAATTTCCGGTGTATAAGAAGCACCAACCAAACTTCGAGAGAAAAATAGATTTGTACATATACTTCTAAGCCGCACCATACTATAAAAACCACATATATTGTGGCGTGCACAAGTCCGTGAGGACCAGACAGCTCTTTGACAGGAGCCAATCATGAGCTATGAGAAAACGAGTTTATCAACCCATTAGAAATCTCTGACTAGCGAGCACACAGTATACAAACCATTTGTGGTACGTAGTTCGGAAGTAAAGGAGATGTCACGCTCCGGGTTTTAGTTTGCGTGTCAGTGTATTTCGTTTCTATTATTAAGCATGTGTTCTTGTTATTTTCTTGTTTTGCATGTATTTCCTGTATGTATTTGTTTTGCATTTTCTGTAATTACACACACCTGCTTCTTGTTCCTCACTGTCTATTTATTTCAGGTGTGCACTCTCTTAGATGATGTCAGAAGATTAGAACATGGTCATAAATTAGCCACACTGCTGTTTAGCCGCAGGGTGTAAGTTAAAATTTATTGCAAATTTAAAAAAGCGTCTTACTTTTACCTTCATTGAAGATGTGACTGTCGCCAAAGACACAATGTGGTGGCAAGATTAACCACCACCATGTTACTGTTTTCAAGCATGTCAAGAATCTCATCCTAGATGAAGTTAAAAGTAACCTTAAATGTTCATTTATTCCTTTCACTCACCATTTATATGCATGTAAAAATGTTCAGTAATTGTAAAATTATAAAAACATGTTTTGTGTTAAAATGATTGGCATATTCACCAATCAATACGTTTGTTCAACCATTTATTCACAATTAACTATATCCACATGAGCTCCACTGGCAATCTAGGAAGAGGAAGATGATGAGGGTGGCGATCCAGGGACAGAGGAGGTGGTGGCCAGAAAGAGACGGCGCGACCGAGGCAGACGGGATAGTCAATTTGGTAAAAAAATGTATGTGCTGATTCAGATAGTTACTTTAAAAAGTGGTTGTTGTGATTATTAATTGCATTCTAATGTGCCTGACATTGTGTAAACCGGCCTGTGGGGTTTTGGTGACGTGTGTGCCAGTCAGCAACGTTACCACTAGACCGGCTGCTTTGCCTTACACCGAGAGTGGACCAGTTTGGAGCTGGTGAGCTCTCAGTGCACCTTTGGTGAGGCCTTTTCGCACGAAGTTGTCACAATGCCAGGCTGAATCAGTTGGCACCTCGCCCTGCTGCACCATTGCAGCTCGCCTCAGTCTACCAAATTACCAAACTGGCCGCGCACTGTAGTAAGGCCCAACAAAAATACCGCTGCTCGGCCTGCGCCACGATGCGCCACCCACAAATAGACCCCTTATGTTAATGTGTTTCGGTTTGAGTCGAACCTTCTAAAATGAATGGCTCTAACCAAGGTTCCAATGTATTCTGGCCTTGTTGGTAACCTTGCTCGTCATTCCCACCGACTGCCTGAAATTAGTAATTAAATGACTTAACACCGGAATTTGTTGCGTTTCATTCAAAGCATTGAGTCAATGGCTGAATGGCCTACACCCACCTCATANTTTTTTTTTACTTACAAAGTGCATTTACAGTATATACCTTTCACAGAACCGGCGGATGTCAGAACTGACTAACAACCAACTATTTGTAGCAAGCAGGGAGTAAACAGATACATGTGTAAGATTTTAACCATGAATGGCAAGGCATGTATGCCTTCCATTGAGAGCAGTCTTTCACGCAAATGTCACAATGCAGAGTGCATTTTATGTGCATTCTATGTACAGAGAAATACCAATGAATTCCTCTGAATAACACCAAAGGTTTCGGTAACTGAGCCTTACTCACCTGCTGTGGAATGAGTCACAGTTCTTAGAGTTGCTGAGCATGTGAAATACCATGTGACGAGACTGAGCCAGACTTTACTTTTCCACTCTCTGTATGCATCAGAGTAATTAATACATAATTATTACAAGTGTAAGACTCCTATATTCTGATGACTTTGTATGACTTTACATTGTTTATGTGACAACAATACAAATTAACCTACATATATACACTATATATATATATATATATGTTGCTCTAAAAAGTTAGAGGAACACTTCAGAGAATAAAAGTATAGTAACCTATCAGTCAAATGATCTGGTCAGTTAAGTAGCAGAGGGGGTTGTTAATCACTTTCAGCTGATTTGTTGTTAATGAAATCAACAACAGGTGCATCAGAGGGGCAACAATAAGACAGACCCCAAAACAGGAATGGTTTTGCAGGTTGAAGCCACTGACTCCTCATCTCTTTTGGTTGATTTTTTATGACTGACTTTCTACTGCTGTAGTTTTTAATTTGGCTTGGATCAACATCTCTGTTGATAGTATGGTGCGGTACCTGGACGCTACAGAGGTTGCACAAGTAGTCCAATTCTTCCAGGATTGCAATACAGGATCAATACGTACCATTGCAAGAAGGTTTCCTGTGTCTCCCAGCACAGTCTGAAGAGCACGAAGGAGATTCCAGGACACAGGTGCTTACTCCGCAAGAGCTCAATGGGGCCGTTGAAGGTCCTTAATCCTTCAGCAGGATCGATATCTGCTCCTTTGTGCAAGGAGGAAGAGGGTGAGCACTGCCAGAGCTCTACAAAATGACCTCCAACAGACCACTGGTGGAAATGTTTCTGATCAAACAATCAGAAAGAGGCTCCATGAGGCTGACCTGGTAGCCCGACATCCTGTAGTGGGCCCTGTGCTCACTGCCCAGCACCATAGAGCTCGATTGGCGTTTGCCATAGACCACCAGAATTGCCAACTATCCTTGGAAGAATGCACAGACCTTTACAGGTTAGATAATGGCACCTTGACTGCTATTAGGTCTCGAGATAAAATCCTTGGACCCAATGTCAGAACCTTCGCTGGTGCAGTGGGACCTGGGTTCTTCCTGAGCCACGACAATGCCCAACGTCATGTGGCTAGAGTATGCAAGCAGTTCCTAGAGGATGAAGCCTTTGATACCATTGACTAGACCCCATGTTCACATGACTTAAACCCAATATAACACCTCTTGGACATTATGTTTAGGTCCATCCAGAACTGCCAGGTTGGAGGTCCGAACCGAATTTTGCCTTAAATTGTCTCAATCGCACTAGCCCATTCATTCATTCGTTCATTCATTTTCTATACCGCTTATCCTCTTTAGGGTTCAAATGTAATGAAATATTGCACGTCTTTCTATTGTTTCACTTTGTCTGAACTTTGCACCTACATTGCCATTTTAAAAAAATCACAAATAATAAAAGGTGCATCTTTGATAAAAAATGGAATGAAGACTTACTGTATAGTTGAAGTCAATTAAAACTGCACTGGTTTTTCTGGAAAAAATATTTGAAATGTCATTTTGACAGACCCTTGCATACTCATGTTCCCTCCTCGGTATGCATTGTCAGCACCACCTCCTAAAACCGTGGAGCAGTCCAAGCATCAAACAAACAAAATCAAAGCTAACGTGAGCCTTACATCCCGACATACGTGTCCTAAGTGCTGGCTATGTGCAAAAATGGGGAAAACCGTAAGACACACGCATGTGGTCTGCAAGGATTTTCAAACCTGCAGACAGCATACAAAGCCCAAAGGGAGAAAATTAGAATGCAAATTATTTTCTGTGCGCACGCAGGAAAACCTTGCACGCAGCCAGTTTCCAAAGGCAAAAAATATCTGACATTAATGCACCTTGCCCGGCCGCGGTGGGCAGCTCTTCCTGCTGTACACTCTGGTTCTCCCGGTCACGATAGCTGTAGGTGCTGTAGGAAGCCAGGAGGCCTATCTTGCAATCAAAGTGAGTGGGCTGCACCATCCTCTTACGACGCCCACACACGTACGCCCCCATTGAGTGAAACATATGACAGCCTTACATGAAGCGCACCTGGCTACCAACGGAGGCTCAGCTGCAAGCATGTGGGTGTCACAAATGACTTGCTCCGTAAATACGACACACTTCCTCTACGTGCTGGCCACGGCCAACAAGTTTTACAAAAATTCTGTGCGTGTGGTAACACATACTGTACGTCGGGATGTATGGGCTGGGATGTACTGTATGTATGTATGACTGTTCATTTGTATTAACATTGAAGAAAAAGGTTACTAAACTACGTCTGATCCCACAAGCATGTGTGGAGTTTGTAGAGGTCTTCGTCGCTCACCTGAACACACCACTCGAGTTAGACGGAACGCTGTGTGGCTCCCCCACGCATTTACAAAGGGTTTGCGTGGACTAAAACCAGAACATCAGGACAACGCAGATCACAGTAGGACAAAGCATTTACAGATGAAATAAACACGAGATGGCTACAGATAAAGGCAGGACATTTTCATTCTCCTCAGATGAGGCTAAACATGCAGCTTTTGAGGCTCTCTACTGACAGACCATCCACAACATGTTTGTCCAGTCGCATCAACAAAAACTTGCAGTCCGTCTCATCATGTTTTAGTCAACAAAGAGCCATGTTAAGCTAATCACCATTATCAAAACAAAATAATTATGTCATCATTGTTGACAATAACACTTTTGGACCCTCCATCATCTTCACCTTCAGTTTTCTCAGCAAGGCACCTGACTTTTGGGCTTGCTATGTTGGAAAACTATGTGGCCCAGTTTCCCAAGGCAGAGGCTCAAATTCTGTTGCATGCTGCAGTTAGTACATGTCAAACAGTAGTCCCCGTAGCTGGCAGCACTCATGCATTCCCAGACAATTATACTACTATCGTGATGCTCCACTGTATATGCAACCCACAATAATTGGGCTGCCAACTAAGACAATAATGGCTAATAAAATGGTTAAGAAAAATGGTTTCCTAAATGTGAGGGGTGTACTCACCTTTGTGAGATGCTTGTGATTGCTACTAATTCTACTGCATCATGCTAAACCACAAACCTTTTTTTTTTAAAGTACAGGTTTTATCACACCTTTTCTGTGTTTTTCTTTTTGTGTCTAGGCATTCACATACGACATGACTCATTGTATTTACACAACTCAGTCAAGTACTGCAGATACTGAAATGTTTGGCAGGAGCGCGCATGACCTTGTCTAGCTGCCAGGATGCCATTTACAGAAGTGAATGGGATGGTAGGCCTGCACAACCACCAATGCTAAGAATACCTCACACACCCACTGTACACTCTATCCCCTCTGACATGTGCTCAGTGGCGTATCCATCATGGCACTTCTAAATGATTGGCTCAGTATGAAGGGCTGCTGTGGAGTGAACCAACTTTATTTCATTACCAATGTAAGCTCGCTTACTATGAGTTTATTTTGGGGTCGGTGCCCTCTTTCAAAGCTACTGTAGATGCATCAGTGAAGTCAGGGCCAACGTTTACATTCCCTCAGAGGAGCACCAGCTCTAAATTCTATGTCTTGTGAAGGCGTCTGAAGTGTGCTTAAAAATATACAGTATAAGGCCGAAGTAAGCACACAGCAGCTGTGTATTCAGGACAATTCACTTGGGTCACAGCTAAAGTCAACACAGTCACGGGCCGACCCGTGGCCTCACGGAACACAGAGGAACTTGTTGAGACAAGTGGTTTAGTTATTTAAAGACAGTATGTGTTTCTATTCATGCCTGAGAGTTGAAACTGGTTAGGGATATTATATTTCCTCATTTAGTGGCTAGGGGATTTAATATAGTCAAATGCAGAGAGTACTAGGTATCTATTAGGGCTGGTAATTTTATTTTTGTTTATTTTTTAAATTACTTTTGTATATAGTCTCATGACATAAATTCTAAAGCGTGTTTTTATGTTCTGTCTTTCTATTCAAGTACAGCACCTTTTTATATTGTATACAGAATATATACAATCTTGAAAAGTTAAGGCACCCTGTGGTGTCCAATCTATACCGCCATGAGGTGTTCCTAATTTTGTCACCATAATCTTCTAGCATTTAGTGAACTGGAGTCTGCATCCAACAATTATGGCATCTGTGAGGGTGGAGACCACTATATAAGGAAATTCTACATTTCCCATGCCGCTTATGCTCATTATGGTTGCTGGGGTATGCCAGAGCCTATCCCAGCTGACTTTGGGTGAGAGGTGGGGTGCACCCTGGACTGGTCGACAGTCAATCGCTATCACAGGGCAGACAAACAACCATTCACACTCACATTCATGGTACGCAATTAACCTACCATGCATATTTTTTGAATGTGGGGGGAAACCGGAGTAGCCGGAGAGCCGGAAAAACCCACGCACTATACTGTACAGGCAGTTGTTTATTGTTTATTTTTTGAATAGCAATACAGATCTGAGAGTTACAGCGCATTGTCCATTGGAGTGGATGAAGACCACTATTTGAGAATATATGGTCTCTCTAGGCCGAACAGCCGTCAAGTGGTTAGCATGCTGGCCACACTGTCAGGACATCTGGAACATCTGGGTTTGAATCTCTTGATATCTCTGTGGGATTTGGACATTCCCCTTATGCGTGTATGGGTTGTTTGCGTGTACTCTGATTTCCTCTGACATTCCAATAAAAACATGCATGCTGGCAAGTCTACATTGTATACAGTATACTGTAGGCATGAACGTGAGTGTGAATGGTTGTTTGTCTATGTGTGCCCTGCAATTGGCTGGCGACCAGTCCAGGGTGTACCCCACATCACGTAAATCAACTACTTGACTACTTGATTTATGTACAAATGCCCGCAAGGCATACTGGGTAGTCGTGCTGCAACAACAATATGAATGAACAATAAAACATTGGATATAGGAGTATGTTAACTCTTGTTTGTTGACTTCTCTGACAACCTCAAAAATGCGACAAACACGGCAAAATGCTGGGAGAAAGAGTACCCCAAGCTATCCAGCATGCTTTGCAGCAGGAATGTACGCGTGTATTTTTATTTATTTATTGGTATGGGTATTGTGCATAGATGTTTGTTTGTATGCCCACATGGTGTGGTAGTAGTTCCCATGTTAAAGGTTTCAAATGTTTCCAATGGATTAAGATGCTTGGCGGGGTTTGCCTGTCCCAGGTCTAGTGGTTTGTGCACATACAGTACTTACTGAGCTGGAGTATGCACCGGACCATTTCAGTGTGGAGTCGAAAATATATATAGATACACTGCAAATATACAATGTAATTCATAATACTGTATCATGATGAACGCTTCTATCATACAATACAGTCCTGCCCTCTCCGCGTGTGTGCGCGCGTGTTCGTGAAGGGGAGGTGCCCCAATATCCATCATTCATCCTCTCTGAAAAGCAGCGGTCCTTTGGCATTAAGACGACAGAGAAAGTGTCTGCATCCGACGTGAAGGATCCAAAGGGACGTGCACATTGATGTATCTCCTGTTGAAATTCACTCGGAGCTTCTCGTGTTTAGGATGCGTCCTGCCCTGCTCCATGGCGCGCCGTCCTCTGTCTGCCTGGCCCTCCTAGCGCTCCTGCGCTGGGCTCAGCCTGTCGTGCAAGGCGCTGTTTACCACGGTGAGTCCGACTTGTTTCAACGATAAATGGCTTCCGTGCATTTTTCTAGGAGGATTTGCATTTAACGGAGACTCCAATAAATGTAAGTTGCAATGCATAGACTGTGCCTTTCTTGTCTTACAGCTTTGGACTGATGTGTGCATTGAAAAGGCAAGCAATTTTGTAACGTTGCATGATGGAAAATTACAGCTTATAAAAGTCAATGTATACAATATAAATAATTGCTGGCCCATGTATTGTACTGGTGGGCCACAATTACATTCACTATTACATAAACCAATATATGAAAATAATACACTGCATATTAGTGGATACATGCATCAGTTTATAGGCTTATAGACGTCTATTTTGTTATTATTAAATGGACATTCTTATCAGTTTGGTAGTGCAGTGTGGCTACCACATATTATTCCATCTTTATCCAAAAAATAAAACTGTGTGCTTCAATGCCTCATCCAAGCATGGTGCACACTGCTCATGAAGAAGGTGAAAGGAGACAAATAATGCTTTCAGAACAAATATACCACCTCCACACACATAGTAAAGATTACTAAAAGATTCCCAGGACGGAATTCGTTTATAGTGTCCCAACTCTAACTACTATGCATTCTTCACCATTGTGTGGTTGCTCTGTTTGGCCACTCGATTCTGTTTATTAGGCACATTTCTTTCACAGAAACACAAAATATATTTTGACCAATATTTTTTGTCAAAAATCGAACCCTATGAAATTGAGGGAAAAAAACAAAATGATGCATAAAAATTAGTATGCATACAAAAATTGACAGAATGTCTGTCTTTCTGCAGTAGAAAGGAGTGCAGTGCACAGTTATGACATCACCTATCCCACATGGTTGCATCTTCACAGACACAGCAGGGCTGCCAACAGAGTGGTGAGTCACTCTTAGCGTGTTAATTCAATAAAATGATTAAATTCACGATGCCAGTTTTTCAGCTCTGAGTTGCTCCTGTGTCCTTCCAGCATCCCGTGGAGGTTCAAGTTGTCATCTCAGCTGAGGGCCAGGAACTGATGCTGCACCTGGAGAGAAATGAGTGAGTCATGTCACTATTGTGTATGATTTTGTCTGTTTGCATTTATTATGCTCAAATTCGCCCATGCGTGTGAGGCATCGGTCCATTAACCTAGACTAGACTCCTTTACTGGATGGTTTGTATGATCAGATGTTAGCTGACACTTAGACACATGGAAACGGTCAGGGTTGCCTTGGGGGCTGAGATGGCGATTACTTGGTGATGTGTTTGGACGACAGAGGGTTGTTGACACCCGATCTACGTGCCTTTTGGTTAACAGCAAGTCAGTGTGCCTTTAACAACCTTCAATCTGGTGCTTCTGAGGGCTTGCCGTCCAGTAACTATGATACTGTAGGTTGATTATAGTTTGGTTGGATGTCGGTCAGCACCCTTTGAGACTTACAGTATGCGGTGACAACCAACACATGTGCAACAGAGAAATGAAGCTCACTAATGTATGTTTTTATTCACCGTCTTCCACACACACATTAGCATCAAGTCATGACTCCACTCTGTCTAACAGCCCACCCCCTGTGGGATTTATCTCCATATCCTCCCTCCCCAGCAGGTGGTCACACTATTCCATCCTGCAGGGGTAGGGATACTTACTTGTGTACTGTTGTAGTGGGGAAACAAGGACACGCAGAGCATGTCTTAATGCACTCTTGCTTTGTTTCGTCATTCAGTCAGTCAGGAAATGTTTTCTCTGAAATAGTTTTTGAGCAACTGTTTCCTGCATGCGACAACACGGGTTTCGACATTTTACTAGCTTCACTTAAATTGCAGTTAGACCATTTATTGTCATCTGCCACTGCAGGGAACAACCACTGTTTTTATCTCATTCAAAATGTGTTCAAGTTCTACAGTATTCGTGTTGGTAACAGTACTCCAAGATGGGCCAACATGGGCCAGAAAATGGCATTCTTGACTTCGCTTTTGATGAAGTCACAACAAGACAAGCTTTTGTACCTAATGTTGTGGACAATGCTTAACACATTTTGCTGGACGATAATTGTCCTATACATTATTACGATAAACGATATTATTGACAACATTTTGACCATTTTATCATTAATTACATGCCATAATGATGGGAGTAGACTCGAGTGGTTAGCATGTTGTAATGGTAATAGTTTAATTTTATTTGAGCATGCAGGTAAATGACATAGCAATACATCACTTAATACAATTGACAGTTCCACATGTCCAAAAGGAGTAGGAAGAAGCAAAGCTTATTACTCTCCCTTATTTCAATACATTTGTACACTTCCTGCAGTTACTACGTTTGAATGCATAAGTAAGGTCATGTGACAGTGTGTTAGATAGTAGTCCTTGTCATGGGATGATGACATAATATGATACTCATAATAAATAATAATGATAGTAATAATAGTGATGAGTGGTGTATAACAATTGTAAAAAATCGTTGTTGTAGTACAGACAATGTTCTCACTAGGATGAAAAGTTGCTAGTATAAGTATAAGGTGATAGTAACAAACAGAGCATTGGCGGTCAACAGACAGAACATGTACTCTCCAAGTAATTAAGTAATATGGCCTTGGATGTACACAATATTTCACGACTCTTTTTTTTTGTTGTATTTTGTAAACATCAACTGTTTGATGACAGTTGATCAGATTTGACCAAAAACTTGAGGTCATTCACCCTTTCAATTTTCTCCCCGTCAATTTGTATTTCCTCACAAGTATTTCTCCTGCTATTAACAAATAGCATCATTTTTGTTTTACTTAGGTTCAAGGATAATCTCTTTTTGTCAAACCATCTTTTTAGAGTAATCATTTCCTCTGAAACGTTTTCTTATTAGCTCTTGTGTGTTTTCTCCAGAGCAAAAAGCAGTGGTATCATCTGCAAATAGTACTAGCTTTAGGTGTTTTGTCACTTTGCAGATGTCGTTAATGTATAGGTTAAATAATTTTGGTCCCAAAATTGACCCTTGTGGTACGCCACATAATATCTCTAAATTTGTAGATGCATATTCTCCTAGCTTCACATATTGTTTCCTGTTAGCAAGGTAGCTTTTAATCCAGTTTGGAACTAACCCTCTGATTCCATACCTTTCCAATTTTGTAGGTAGGATGATGTGATTGATTGTATCAAAAGCTTTCGTTAAATTCATGAATACCGAGGTTGCACACTTTCTATGATCTATGATAGCATCCGTAATTTCTTTTGTGATTTTAATCAGTGCCATAGAAGTGGAAATATTAGCTCTGTATCCGTATTGGCTGTCCGCCAGGATGTCATTCTTATTGAGGAATTTGTCTAAACTATGGTTGAAGAACTTTTCGATGTTTTTGGAAAATTTTGGTAACAATTAAATTGGTTGGTAGTTTGTGAAATTATGTTTATCTCAATTTTTGAAGATTGGAACTACTTTAGGTGTCTTCATTTTGTCTGGGAATTTGCCCGTCTGGAATGATAGATTGCTGATGTGCGTTAGCGGTTCTGCAATTTCATCGATATCCTTTTTTATCGTATCCATTCCAATTCCATTACAATCAGTTGATGTTTTTGCTTTACATTTCCATTACATCATTGACATGTACAATGTCAATGATTTCCTCTTTGCTCACATCCGTGAGAAACATGGAGTTAGGGTTCCTGTCTATAGTCTCCTTCTTTTCCTCCACTGACCAGGATTTTGGGATCTCCTCTTCCAGATTTGGTCCAATATTTACACAGTAGTTATTAAACTTCTCAGCTTCGTCCCTCATGTCATCATTATTAACATTTCCAACTGTGAAGTATCAAGGGTAGTCTGCTTTTTTAGTGCCTTTCCTAACAATACTTTTCAGAATGCCCCGAGTAGCTCAAATTATGTTTTTATTCTTATCTACTATTGGTTTATAATATTCTTTTCTGCACATTCTCAAAATATTTGTTAACTTGTTTTTATGTTTTATATGTTGGCCAAACAGTCAGGAGGTCTGGAAGACCTGAGTTTGAATCTCCACTTGGCATCTGTGTGGAGTTTGCATGTTCTTCCTGTGCTTGCTGGCTTTTCTTCGGGTACTCGGGTTTTCTCCCACTTTCCAAAAACATGCATGCTAGGTTTATTGGCAACTCTTAATTGTCCAGAACAGAATAGAAAGCCTTTATTATCGTTATACACGATACAATGAGATTTAAAACCTCCCTTGAAGGTGCACACAGAGCAAGTATTAAAGTATAAATAATGAACTGATACGACTGCTATGCTATAAAGGGCACATATTCGCGCCCACTGATTGCGGTGCCAGACAAAAAGTGAGACCAGTGACAAGAAGTCAAGTAGTGCAGAAGAAAAGTTGTGCGAAGGGTAATTTTCGGTGCAAATTACGGTTCAGTATGGTGAAAACTTTGGGAAAAAAGCTAACCTAAGTCTGTTTGTTCGGCCCAGGCAAGTCTTACTGTCTGTCAAACATTTCTGACACTCCTGAAATCTTGGCTTTTAATCGTATTCAAGGTAGCATTTCTTTTACAATGTAGTAAAATGTTACCATTTTGCGCTGTTTTGTTATTTGCCGATGAAATGCCTCAGTCAGCGTTGACTGTCCGCCGCTCCACCTGTCATATTCCCCGTCTTCCTCATCACTTTTTTCTTACTCACACCTCCGCTTACTTGGACAAAAGAGACGGTATCACCAACACACACACACAGAGCTGCAGAGTGAACCCTCTAGTCCTCAAGCCTGTTTGGTGAAGAGCGACGCCTCATCATTTATCGTGACAGGCCTACCTAACATTAGAGCCAATGTTTTTGTACTTGTCATTGGGGTGTGTGAGTGTCAAGAAAGAAAAGCTCTGGCTCACTTAGGAAGTTATAGGGCACCACCTGTTAATTTGAATGTATAAATCTCCAAACCCTTAATATAAGATGACTTGTCTTCAATATATCATCTATTATTTTGGGCAGTACAGAATAATGTAAAAGTGTGCAATTATAGATGCTATAGTACTTACATACTGTATACAATTCCAACAATTTTAGGATGACTTATGGAATACACTGTGGTCATCTATGACCATGCGTCTTTAGCTTTCTATATGTACATTTTACTTGGCAGCAAAGTCTGCTTGAGTGATCACTACTTGTAACAATCAGGCGGGGAGTTCTAGGTTTTTCATATATTGGTAGTGGTCCAAATGGATTTTTTGCATTAATTAATTTATTGCTGTTCTATTTTCATTACTTACTTTCATTTCAGTATAAATCATGTATTTAGTGACAATGCAGGGGCTGTATCAAACTGTCTTGACAAAGACAATAATTCTCAGTTTTCACTATCAAAAAGGTATTCATTTAACAATGTATTTGTATTATTTTGGGTTTAGTTTGCAAGGTTGTACAATGTAATACAAAATATTTTGAAAAAGACAAATATAATCATGTTTACTCTCCATTGACACTACCAGAAAGGTGTTTATGTCTGTTACTATATGTTTTTCTGGAACTTTTGGTGTACACCTGCATGAGCGGAACTTAACATCTGTTGTTGTATTTGTGGCTGGTGTCCAGACACAATCTATTTATTCCCTCCTGTTCGGGTTTGTGCAACCACCCCTGTGTGTACATGTGCAATGGCCTGAGCTTTTATCTTAATGAAAGGCTGTTGTCCTTCAGCTGTTTTGGTTGAAAGCCAGGTATGGACTGATGTGCTGACTCAATTGTGTACAATTTGCTGCATTTAAGTATGCTCGGAAATCCCAGAAAACAAACTCAAACTCTGAAAATTTACATTTTCAGTTAATTTGGAGCTGTAAAGACATGCACATATAATATATACTCCTGTCCTGTTCTTCCTTTCAACCTTTCAATCCTTTCAATCTTCTCTGTGTAATCTTTCAATCTTCCTTTCAATTAATCTTTCTTTTAGTAAAATTCTGTAAATATTCCCTCTTGTCACATCCTTGCCTGTCCTTCTGTCCTCACGCAGTCGTCAACTGTCAGCGCTAAAAAACGAGCACCCTATTCTCTTCTCTCAGTTCTTGTCTTCTTGTCTGACATCCCCCAGAGCTCCCAGAACAAATACACATCTCCCACACGTATAGACTGCTGTCAGGGGGTTGTGGCCACACGCAAGGCACACCAAGCTAATGCACACAAAATAAACAAACAAGGTCTTGACCTGATGGATGTCAGGAAGAGCTGGAGATGTCTTACTGTGTGTAGTCTGCTCAGATGTCTTCATGCAGACAAAACACACACACACACACACACATACTGAGTTTCCTCATGCAATAAAAGTCTGTAAATCCTCCATTGCCTTCACCCCATGTGTGGTGATGTCATCTGATACGATGAGAGAATGCGACCCACTGACCCTAACACATTACCCCACATCCCCCTTTCTCTTTCCTTCTCCCTGCTTCACCATCTCCAAAGTACATTAGCATGAGTAATCCCCGCGCCCAACAGAAGCTGAACTAAGTCTTTGTCTCGCTGATTCAGGCAACAATGCGCTCCTCAATCACAGCATCTATCCTCCGCCTGGACCACATCCAACTTCTGCAGAGTCCCCTAAGGCCAGCACATTCATTTATATATTTTAATATAGTCTTCATTGAAAGGCTGGAAGATACCATGCAAAGGCTCAATGTTTGCTACGTTGCGTGCTGCAAAACCCGAGACTCAATTCAAGAGGTAAATGTTGAAAAGGATGTTTAGTAACATTTGGGGCTTTCATCACCAGTGTTCAAATTCTACAGTTAATGTAACCGAATCGCATGGACATTTATGTTTTGAATGAGTATTTTTAGAAATAAAATAAATATAAACACTTTTTTTCTACCTTGATAATAAGAAGCTTCATTGACTAATATTTTAATTTGTTTGATTATCTGAAACACTAGTTTTTGTTGACAGTATGACAAACATGCAAAATAAAAATGCAATCCACACTTCCTCGGCAAAATGGGCACTCCTAATCTAGAGCATTCTAGCCTGGACAGTTTGGGGCCCTAAACAGAATTTGTTTGTGTTGGAACGGTGTTTTGATGACTAAGACGAGGTGGCTGCAAGAATAAAAGTGTCTCTTGTCTTTATAGCTCGGAAAAAAGTAAAAGCGCGTTAAAACACAAAACAGTGTAAACACTCACCCAGCCTGAGTGGCGCACACACACAGCCGCACTAGTATGCTCTGCTGAACTAAGACAATCTCACTAGCTTTCATTCACGCTCCATAAGATGACTTTCCAAGTTGTTTTGACATGTTTAATTTGGGAAGGGGAAAATTAGTGATTGTGACGAGATCCTCCCATGATTGATGGATCCACCAAAAAATACCTGCCCACACGAACGTTGCTTGGTGACTTAATTTCATTCACATTATTTTACTTTCCTTGAGATTTCGCGTTTAACAGTAAATTCCATGTTTATTGGCCAATTCCACAATTCTGTCCTTGATTCCAAAAATAATAGGGCCCTAGAAAACAAATTGTTCCATTACCTATTTTTATTGCAAAATAAAAAAATAGCAGAATTTTAAAACATGTCCTGGGCTAAGATTAAGTAAGCAGGAAGCCGGTGTACCGTTACACTACCAGGAACAGATGAGCAGTCTCACTGACAGGTCAGTCATTGTGGCAACAAGTGCTGTGTCAGATTACTAATCTCTGTTCTTCTCTGGGCCCTCGGGCTGACTTGACCCTGTATGTCTTAGGGCAGTGATGTGCATGATTTGCACATTTGTTGAGAATGCACCTCCGTGCCTATTCTACATGAAGGGTAATTGGTGATACATTTTATATAGCTTGATTTGTTTTGTGCAGTTAAAATGAATTTTTGTGCTGCTTTTGTTTCTGAGATATTAACAATTCAAGTTTTGGGCTATTACATAATTAGCCCCCGACATGCTCAGAGTGAAACCAGAATAGACTCATTTTGTCCATCCTCGTTTGTGCTGTTTTGTGCAAATAAAATGAACGTTTGTGCTGCTTTTGTTTTTGAGTTATTAAACATTTATTAAAGGGCAACTAAGGTCACCCTGCAATTTCCGCTATGATTAATGCATGTGTAATAGCCCAAAACTTTAATTGTTAATATCTCAAAAAACGAAACCAGCACAAACATTCATTTTAACTGCACAAACGCAGCACAAACGAATGAGACTATTTTGGTTTTATTCTGAGCATGTCAGGGGCTGCATGAAATTTGGTTGACCTATAAAAGAAAATGTAATGACTCAAAAACAAAAGCAACACAAATGTTAATTTTAATTGCACAAAACAGCACAAACACTGCACAAACAAACGAGACTATTTGACCAGAGTTTTGCTCGGGGTGAGGGGCCAACTTCACTCAGGTGCCCGAATATCCATTTAACAAAGTGAATATACTCAAGAAATAAATCTTAAACTGAGCTAAAAATGAGAAATAAAACTTATAATTTGTGTGTGTTTATCTGCTGATTTTATCCCCCAATAAATTTACTTCAATGATCATGTTATCATTTTACAGTGCACATTTGCCTCCTTCCGTAGAAACATATAAACTTTATTTGTGTAGGCTCCTTTATTACAGCAGTAATAATTTTCATTGCAGACGCCAAAGCCTCTGTTGAACTGTATAGTTATGTTTAATTGTGGGAAATACACTGTTTGTCACCGTTTTAATTTAAATGTTAATTACATTAACCTGGCGTCAAGTAGTGAATATAGAATTTTATTAAAGGCATGCTGTGTCTATGTCATGGGTTGTCAGGTTTAACAGCCTGCAGTTTGGTACACACTCTGCCATCCCCAAGGAACAGTATAGAATCATAAATGTGATAGCACAGAAGAGGAGAAGAACTATTCAAGTGTGATCATGCATCTTTTGTGATTTTAGGGAACAGCGCCAGGCTAAAACACAGTTAATCATCTGCACTTTGCCTGTGATTTTGCGTCTTTGATTCAGAGAGCATGCTGGGAATCTTTTAGGGATGGGAGTTTAGCAGGAAAAGCAGGAGAAGCGTTAATCAGGTTGTAAGGTCAAATGGCAACACATTGAGAAGTTGCTGTAGTTTGACATCAGCTTTGCAGCTTCATTTCACTACATTTCTTCCTCTGGTAGGATGTACGTGCGTGTGCGTGTGTGTATGTGTGTGCGTGCGTGTGTGTGTGTGCGTGTGTGTGTGCGCGCACATTTAACATCATTTGTTAACACATTAGATGGCTACTTTTTATATGTCTATTTAGGATGTTTTCCACATGTGCTTGAATTCTCAAACAACCATCACTTCACGGTGTCTGTTCTCATTACGTCATGGCTACAGATGGTTTGATGCATATGAGCTGTGACAAGAAAAATAAGAGCTGAGGTTTACGGGGAAAAACAGCTGTTAGTAGAAAATGTTGATGAATGAAAACAGGAAGGATGAACAGTAAGATGGAGAGCAAAACTGGAAAATAAACATGTAAATATTGGGCCAGTAGGTTGTCACAACAGCTCTTTGTTTTGTCTAATCTCTGAAAGCATTTGAGTGTAGCACACACCTTATCCTAAACATTTTATATGCATTCTATGGTATTTGTACTGTACACAATACACCATAATGTGTTTATTTCTATGGAATGTCCAAAGGGTACATTTATTAACTGCAGGCAACAATGTTTGTTTTTTTGTTTGTTTATTTATATTTATGTGGTAGTAACAATAATAACATTACTACTCGTTGGTAGTACATATTTATAGCCTAGTTTATTATTATTATTATTATTAATAATAGTAGTAGTAGTAGTAGTAGTATAGATAGAGACACAGTGTTGTGCTATATTAACACAATCCAAACGTCCATTTCTAGGCAGTTGTTGACTGCTGGATATGAGGAAATATGGTACACTCCAGATGGAAGACGCAGGTCCTCCTCCCCTGTCAACATGGTAAGTGTGTGAGACACTTGTAATAATCTTTAACTGCAGCAGGGACAGATTCCGAGGATAATCATAGACACAATTGATCAGTGTGTATGGAATGGAAATAAGACACAGGAAGTATTTCAGTGATGAGAAAATAAGAATTCCTGTGATTGTACTATACATACTACTACTACATAATACTATACATGAATGAGCTGCATGTTGACATCAGATTGCTTTGGCATTTTAGAATCACTGCTTGTACCATGGAGAAGTCGTGGGTATAGAAGGTTCCAGTGTCGCTGTCAGCACATGCACAGGACTCAGGTGAGAAACACCTGCTTTTTAAAATGGCTGGAAACAAAGGAGCTCAAGATGCAGTCATGTATGACCATCAGAAACTGTGTGATTGTGATATATTGGAAGTAAAATCAGTGCATCATGATGGTCATCTGCATAATCAAAAAACACCATTTTAGATGTGCAATTTAATTTGAAATCCTACATTAAAAGGATGCGGTACTGTGGAGTCTCACGTCAATATCCCGCCACTTCTGGCTCCAACATACACTCACATGTCCTCGCAACAGGCATTGCAGCAAGTTCTCCAAAAGTCCTAACCTCTTCTTTGTTAATTTTTCACGTGGAATCATTTCGTTAAGAAAATGTTGACTCCCATCCCGTTGCACAAAATCTGGGCATAAACTAGGGCATGAATGTAGCCTGTACTGTATGCGCCCTGTGATTGACTGGTGACAGTTCAAGTATCCGAAGGAGGACAAGCATTATATTTAAGAATGCATCTTAAAAGGATATAAATACCAAATATCAATGTTGTTACAAGACTTTTTTTCACCAGTCTGACAATGACAAAACAATTACAGAACAGACAAGCAAGATGGCTCCACATTCATGTGCTATCTTGAGTGAGACCATTGAGCAATGCCTTGTTTTTTTTTTCCTCAGGGGAATTATATCTCTGAACACAAGCGTCAGCTACCTCATTGAGCCCGTTTCCACGGCTACGCCTCAGCACGCTGTTTTCCGAGCCGAGAGTGTCACTCTACCTCCAAGTAACTGCCTGCAGCACCAAAACAAGGAGCTGCAAAACTTCTTCCATGGAATGACATCACAACAGAGGATAAGGGTGATTGTTGCACATAAAGTATACTAACTAGGAGGAAATATATAACACCAGAGGTACTGCACATGATTATCACACCTGTCACTTAAAGGAAAGAAGACATGTGAGTCAGAATATGAAGTATGTGGAGCTGTTGCTGGTGGCAGACAAGGCTGAGGTAAGAATGCTTGCATGTGTGCATATTTGAGTATATTGCAGTTAACCAACCTAAACACGTTGTACTCAAGTCACTTTCCTTAGTGATTTTTTCACATTGAGCATTCATAGGTTGGATGAAAATAATCATTTTTGAACCCATCTGTAATTTTTAGGTCAGAAAATACTTATGTCTGACAGAAAGTTTTAACAGACAAACTAATAATGTTTTATAGATCAAAGTGGAACCTCCAAAAGTTTCAAATTTACAAGCAATTTTCCAAAGAAATACAGTAATTACCCATTTATTGTGGTTAATTTGTTCAAGAACTGAAACATGAAACACCCCAGAGTCACCTTTACCCTCGTATTACCTACAGTAGATACAGTAGATATACCATAATTTCCGGTGTATAAGGCTTTAATTTTGTCTTAAACTTTGAACCCTGCAGCTTATACAGTGGTGCGACTAATTTATGGCCATGTTATAATCTCATGATATCTCCTTTACGTCAGAGCTACTACTAATCAATTAAAAATGTGCTGCTTGCGAGTCAATCAGAAAACTGTAACAGAAACCAATCACAAGCTACTGAGGTCACCCATGATTTGATTGACTGTTTGACTAGAGAGGCATTGGATTTTGGAGGTTCCACAGTACGTTGTCTTAAGGTTAAGGTAAAGGTTAAGGCATACTCTAATGCCATTAAATACAGAAAATGTTTTTATTGGTTTTAATGTGAAGTATGCATTTGTGGGTGTGTCTGTTGCTGTTAATCATACGTGTTTATTGTGGCTTGCAGTTTGACAAACATGGGAGTAGTCTCGAGAAGACAAAACTGAAATTACTGGAAGCTGCCAATTTAGTTGACAAGGTAACATTTTATATTGTCTAAAGTGTGAACACTATAAGTACCACTGGTTATTGTATCCCACCCAGGGCACGTTATGTATTCATAGTCCAAACCTGTAAACAGCTGCATTTAAAAATGAGGGGATTTCTATAGAAAATGACACAAATCAATGTAAAGTCTTGTCTTTTCTGTGTGTAATATTACTGGCTTGCAGTGTACTTGTATTTTGAAGGGCTGACTTTAGCTGCTACAGGATTTTGTTCTGCAGAGTGTTACAGAGCAGACAGGAAGCTTTGATGCTCTGGCAGTATGAAGATGATTTTTTTTCATCCATCCATCCATTTTCCTCCGCTTATCCGGGTCCGGGTCGCGGGGGGCAGCAGCTTCAGTAGGGAAGTCCACACTTCCCGGTCCCCAGCGACCTCTTCCAGCTCCATCGGGAGGTCGCCAAGGCGTTCCCAGGCCAGCTGTGCGACATAGTCCCTCCAGCGTGTCCTAGATTTTCCCGGGGGCCTTCTCCCGACTGGGCATGCCCGAAACACCTCACCAGGGAGGCGCCCGGGAGGCATCCGGACTAGATGCCCGAGCCACCTCAACTGGCTCCTCTCGATGTGAAGGAGCAGCGGCTCTACTCTGAGCTCCTCCCGGATGGCCGAGCTCCTCACCCTATCTCTTAGGGTGAGTCCAGCCACCCTACGAAGGAAACTCATTTCCGCCGCTTGTATCCGCGATCTCATTCTTTCGGTCATGACCCATAACTCATGACCATAGGTGAGGGTGGGAACGTAGATCGATCGGTAAACAGAGAGCTTTGCCTTCCGGCTCAGCTCTCTCTTCACCACGACGGTCCGGTACAGCGACCGCATTACTGCAGATGCTGCACCGATCCGTCTGTCGATCTCACGCTCCAACCTTCCCTCACTCGTGAACAAGAACCCGAGATACTTGAACTCCTCCACCTGAGGCAAGACCTCACTCCCAACCCGGAGGGTACAGTCCACCCGTTTCCGACTGAGAACCATGGCCTCGGATTTGGAGGTGCTGAGTCTCATCCCAGAAGCTTCACACTCAGCTGCAAACCGCTCCAGTAAACGCTGAAGGTCACAGCCTGATGAGGCCATAAGGACCACATCGTCTGCAAATAGCAGAGACGAGATCCTAAGGTCACCAAGCTGGACTCCCTCAACACCTTGACTGCGCCTAGAAATTCTGTCCATGAAGATTATGAACAGAATCGGTGACAAAGGGCAGCCTTGGCGGAGGCCAACGTTCACCGGAAACAAGCTCGACTTACTGCTGGCAATGCGAACCAGGCTCCTGCTTCGATTGTACAAGGACCGAATGGCACGTAGAAGCGGACCATCAATCCCGTACTCCCGGAGCACCCCCCACAGGACACCACGAGGGACACGGTCGAATGCCTTTTCCAGGTCTACAAAGCACATGTAGACTGGTTGGGCAAACTCCCACATACCCTCGAGTACCCTTGCAAGGGTGTAGAGCTGGTCCAGTGTTCCGCGACCGGGACGAAAACCACATTGCAGCTCCTCTAACCGAGGTTCGACTAACGGTCGTACCCTTCTCTCCAGCACCCTGGAGTAGACTTTCCCAGGAAGGCTGAGGAGTGTGATCCCCCTATAGTTGGAACACACCCTCCGGTCACCCTTTTTAAAAATGGGGACCACCACCCCGGTCTGCCAGTCCAGAGGTACTGTTCCTGACTTCCATGCAATGTTGTAGAGGCGTGTCAACCAACACAGTCCTCCAACATCCAGAGCCTTGAGAAATTCTGAGCGGAACTCGTCTACCCCCGGAGCCTTGCCACTGGGGAGTGATTTGACTACCCCAATTACCTCAGCCACGGTGATAGAACTGTCCACGTACGTATCCTCAGACTCTGCTTCCTCTATGGAAGGCATGTCAGTGGGATTGAGAAGGGCCTCGAAGTATTCCTTCCACCGACCAACTATATCCACAGTCGTGGTCAGCAAGCCCCCGTCCGCACTGTAAACAGTGTGAACTGGGGGCTGCTTCCCCTTTCTGAGGTGTCGGACGGTTTGCCAGAACCTCTTCGAGGCCGACCGAAAGTCGTGCTCCATAGCCTCACCGAACTCCTCCCACACCCGAGTTTTTGCCTCGACCACCGCCGAAGCCGCGTGCCGCTTGGCCTGCCGGTACCTGTCAGCTGCTTCGGGAGTCCCGCAAGCCATCCATGCTCGATAGGACTCCTTTTTCAGCTTGACGGCAGCCCTAACCCCCGGTGTCCACCATCGGGTTCGGGGCTTGCCACCACGACTGGCACCGACCACCTTGCGGCCGCAACCACAACTGGCTGCCTCAGCAATAGAGGCACGGAATACGGCCCATTCGGACTCAATATCCCGGTCCTCCCTCGAAATGCAGGCGAAGCTCTGCCGGAGATGAGAGTTGAAGACTCGACGAACGGGAGATTCTGCCAGACGTTCCCAGCACACCCTCACTACGCGTTTGGGTCTGCCAGGTCTGTCCGGCATCCTTCCCCGCCATCTAATCCAACTCATCACCAGGTGGTGGTCAGTTGACAGCTCAGCCCCTCTCTTCACCCGCGTGTCCAGAACATACGGACGCAGGTCTGATGATACGACCACAAAGTCGATCATAGACCTGCAACCTAGGGTGTCCTGGTGCCAAGTGCACTTATGGACATCCTTCACCACGCTCCTCCAAGTCACACTGTCATTGCCCACATGGGCGTTGAAGTCTCCCAGCAGAACTATGGAGTCACCAGCTGGGGTGCTCTCCAGAACCCCTCTGATAGACTCCAAGAAGGCTGGGTACTCTGAAGTGCTGTTTGGTGCATACGCACAAACCACAGTCAGGACCCTTTCCCCAGCCCTTCCCCAGAAATAACCTTCTCGTTTACTGGGGATGACTCCAACACAGAGGCACCAAGCCGGGGGGCTAACAAAATGCCCACACCAGCTCGCCGCCTCTCCCCTGCGGCAAATCCAGAGAAGAACACGGTCCAGAGCCCAAACTGTGGGTTGAGGTGAGTCCGACTATATCTAGTAGGAATCTCTCCGCCTCTTCCACAAGTTCGGGCTACTTCCCCACCAGAGAAGTGACATTCCATGTGCCAAGAACCAGATTTGGCCGCCGAAGACCAGGTCGCCCGGACACCCGCTCTCGACCACTGCCCAAATCACACAGCACCGGACCCTTATGCTTGCCCCTGCAGGTGGTGGGTCTGCGTGGGGGAGTTCCCGTGTGGCTTCTTCGGGCTAGGCCCGGCCAGGTCCCACGGGTGAAGACCTGACCATCAGGCGCTCGCCTGCGAGCCCCTCCCCCAGGCCTGGCTCCAGGGTGAGGCCCCGGTATCCCATGTCTGGGCGAGGTGTGGTCACTCCTCTTAGTTTTTTTCATTAGGGTCTTCTGAATCACTCTTAGTCTGGCTCGTCACCTAGAACCTGTTTGCCTTGGGAGACCCTACCAGGGGCATAAAGCCCCCGACAACATAGCTCCTAAGATCACTCGGGCACTCAAACCCCTCCACCGCGGTAAGGTGGTGATTCACGGAGGGGTGATTATTTTTTTGTTTTTTTCATAACAATTAAAATATGGGGAACTATTACGACAAAGTGGTGCCAGGAAAGAAGAGCGAACAATGGGAGTTTCCCGGCGAAAGAAAGGGTTGACAGGTATGTCATTGTCTGACCAATGTCAATAATTGTTGTGTGTTCTATTGTGTTAAACCTAAATAAAATCTTCGTTTCAAGTGAGGCATCTGCACGGAAAAAGGTGGCACTGTGAGGGATTATCCTTAAATGTAAACTTCTGGATTTCTGACCTTTCTGAGGAGGAACTTGAGAATCAGGATGACGAAGGCCCCGATGGCGCAGTATGTGTAGAACCTCAACCTGTCTTGGTAGGCTTCCCTGTAAAATGTGCAGAGTGTTTGTTTAGGTCTCAGGCTCCCAAAATACGTGGCACACCTAGGCCACATATGTCAGACTTATGCCCTGGAGGGCTGAGACGCTGCAGATTTTCTCCCGAACCAGTTCCTCCAGCAGGTGAAATTGATTGCTAAACTTCCCTCAAACTGAAGGAGGTGCTGCTCAGTAAAAACACCTGCTGCAGTGACAGGCTAAAACGAAAACCTGCAGTGTCTCAGCCCTTTGTGGCACGAGTTCGACACCCCTGACTCTGACTATTACAGAGATGTGCCATAGCAAGGCTACTAAACGCAATTAATTAATTCGGGTTAACTCTAGTTACAATTGGAGTAGAAACTGAAACCAACTTACTAAAAGAACTGCAGTAAATCAACATTTTAAACCATGGTGGGCTTTGAATTTGGTACTTGGACCTTCTGTGAGGATGTAACCAACTCAATCCACTTGTTAGTAACACCTCTATGTCACAATGATACAAATCGTGATATAAACACATCTTATTTGCAGCCATAACCACATTAAACTCTACTGCAAACACTTTGAATTAGAAGGGGAAACAGTGTGGAATACAGTGGAACCTCGGTTAGTGTATTTTTCGGTTGAAATTTGATGCCTCAGTTTGCATGCATTCTCTTCAGTGTGTCGTGTATAAAAGACGATGTGATGTCAATTTCAGCTTGTTCGCACATCACCATTTGGTAACATGCACAAGTTAAATTAAATAATACAAAACAGTGGAAATTGTATTTCAGCTACTGCTATTACCAAAGTGTAACACCTCAATGTGCACAAAACGCATTTTGCTGCTTTCAAAACAAACTCAGACAAAACGTGTACGCATCACAAATGTAACCAACGTAGTCTAAACACAGTTTAACTAAAATTGACATACTTACAGTACAGTACATACAAATATGCATATATTATTGGCCCGATGTTGGCATACAAATGTATTATCGGTATCAGGTGTTTTCCCTTTAATGAAAACCAACTCTAAAAACTACTCTACATAGGCTCATAGGCTCTCGTATGACGGGTATATTTACCGTGTCGCAAATGATGACCTCATGAAATCACGTCATGAAGCCTGTAAACAATCTTTCTTGCTCTGTTCTTGACTAATGTTAAGATAAAATAGATACACAGCCTGGCCAAAAAAAAGTCGGCACCAAAAAAAAAAAGGTGGCAACTTTTAGTTTGGCCAATCAGTGTTTATTGTCTCCTACGGGTATTAAACTTGCAATGGCTGCAATGCGTTTGTTATGCGAGGCAATACCAAAAGATATGTGATGTTGCTTCATAATTAGAGTTAGACAATATCGGATATCTGTCAAACAAGCCAATATCAGACGTGCCTAGTTCATACCATTCCCAGAGCTTGTCTCTGTACAAAATCCTGTTGTATTTGTTTTTGGGCAGCTCAAACGTAGAAGGCTGTGGGAACATGGATTGGTAAAATATTGCCAGCTTTGTCTTCACTTCTCTTGATGAGCTTTCAGTGTGATCCATTCCATCATTGATGCAGATGAACTTTCTGTGGGAGCAAGTATTGAAGATACTGTATCTGGACATGGCTCAATTAAATTGCTTTTCAAACCTGCAAGGGTTTTTCTTACTTGGCATTTGTCAGAACATCTTTAAAATGACGACTGGCACTGTCTACGTTGTTAGTGATATACTTGTAATGTGTGTTCTGCTGGCCCATAACCTGATATCTGCAGGACAGGTGAATTATTAGCGGCAGCACAGAGGTTTGCATTAACACATGGGTGGGGGTCTTACTTGTACTTTGGGTCTTTGGAAATGTGATCAGTGACAGCTTTGCAGTTCAGGACTAGGTCTTTTGTGATCGGAGGCTATAGCCGAGGAAAGAATGGAACTGTTATCCAAAACGATAATTTTAACAATCTGAAAAAATTAAGCTTTTCTTTAGACATGGAGGTGTGCACAACTCACCGTATTTTGGTCGATCACCTGATTTTGGCTCACCTGAGTATTACTGGTGACTTCCATTGGAGTATAACAGTTAATCAATTGCTTCTTCAAATTTTCCAAGTCCTGGAAGGAATCAAGAAAAGAAATTGCTCTAAAAATAAAATTAAATGATCCTTGATCCAAATTATTAAGCCACAATTACCTCAGGTTTGATCAGCTGCTTTTGGATTCTTGTGCAGAGATCTTCAATCTCACTGTCAGACAAAATACCTGAGTGATCTTTGTCAGCCATGTCAAACACCTCTGAGATGTTAATCTTGTGCTTGACGTTCATCAGGAAGTAATAGAAGGAAAAGGACATCTGCATGTCATTCGAATGACGCAAATGATGGCTTGAGGTCCTGACAAATTCGTTTGGGAATCTGCAAGAAGAAGAGTAAGGCAGCATCAATAGTCAGCCCTTTGTCGGCCTTACATCACAACTTGTTAGCGCTCACGTGTCTTGCAGCTCTTGGATGATATACTTGTCAAACAAATGGGGTGTGTGTGCAGGAGAATTTCGGGTCTTGATACCAAACACGCGGTTGTACAGCCTGTCAACATAGCGTAGCGATTTGCTGAAACTGGTTTGGATCTTTCGGCCAGTGGCGGCACCATTGGTGTCAAACAATAGCGCTTTCTGTAGATGCTCATCTTCCTGATAATACAAAGTGCTTACATTACGTTATGATTCAGTAGAGATGTATGTCGTACTTACCTGAAGTAGATCTTGGAAGTGCTTAATCTTCTCCCTGGGCAGGAAGCCTTTGTGAGAAGGGACAAATTGTTAAAACCTCCTCCACAGGGGAGCTCCATCAGTACCGGATACTTTCACTTTGGGATTACCTGTGCCCTGATTCTTATTCAAGAACAAGATTGGTGGTTTTGGTGACAGCGTTTGGTTTTGGTTGGTGACCTCTGACTTGTTCTCTTGAGGAAGCTCACCACCAATTGTAGTCGAGCTCACCCAACGACCAACGCTGCGTATAGACCTCTGATTTTTTGCTATACCAGTCAAATAAAAAATAAAACATATTTAAAAGTAAATTACACAAAAGTGCAATGTCATTGTTTATCTCCTTACACTTGCAGTCTCCCCCATCCCAATCACAGGCAGCGTTGTTACACTGGGGATTACATTGCCCGTTCTCAATCAGGGTTCCTCGGCAGTTCCGTGCACAAGGGAGAACAGGCGAGGTGACATAAATCTGCATAGAAGTAGTATGACAGTTTTTTGGTGATCAGTCACATGTACTTTTGGAAGTAATGTAATTTGTAAGTTAATTTCTGCCCATCAAAATACTGTATTGTATGTGAATGTACCCTGGAGGAAACTGCTTATTGGGATGTATGGTTTAGTATGTTCCCAAGCTGTGTCATTGATACAATATCTGAATCTTTCAGCGCACCACCCCAATGACTATGCACTGACTTGTGAGGTTGTCTGAGGATTGAGATTTATTCTGATTACTTTATGCACATGTGAAGAAGTGTAGAAGTCGTCCAACCAGATTTCTTTGCCAAGCATCATGTCATCGTTGAGATATATAAACTTCTGTGAGATTCCCGGAATGCGGTGGATGTGGCTCTCTATAGCGTTTGAGCTGAAGGTGGGGAGGTGGCTGTGGTTTAGAAAGATTTCCTGCAATTCAGAAGAGATACCAATTCCACAAATCAATTGTTCCACCTCTGTGCAAGATGCTGATTTTACCTCATGTGTGACAACTGAAAGTCTGGGATTCCTCAGATCAAGCCAGAAAGGAATCTGTCCGTTAGTGACGACAAAGATGTGTCGCACCCAGGGATCAAATTTCTCCACAGAGCGCAGAGAATGGCGGAGTGCATCGTTGTCCTCAAAGCGGTTGGCTGTAAGAATATCTCTTTTGTCTTTTTTTGTAGGGACGGGCTGCATTTCCACATAGTAAGAATAAAATGGGGAAAATCCAACATTATAATATGCACAGCTTAATTTAAAAACTGACCACATATTCAGAGGACACTTCATTATGGAAAATTTTACTATTACAAAGACACTTTCAGACATGTACAATAATCATCTAACAGTATGTTGATTATTGTGGTTGTAGTTTGTAGAACCTTGATGATGGCACTCAGGTCCCAGAATAAGTACACAGGGGTGATGACCAGCTCCTTTTCATTCAGCATTTTTTTTGTTCTGCTTTTTTTTTCTTGTTTTGCCTCCTGGAGGAGATCAGTCAAGTCTTCTGAAGTTTTGAAGTAGAGCAAAGAGATGTGGGCCTCCCTGTACAACTCAAACTGAGGAACACATTTACATTAGTTAACCACAGATTTTTATTTTCACAGGAAAAATTTTACACGGTGATAACTCGTGCTGCCTTGACCCAAATAAAGCTTTGGAAAATATTTTTAAAGACAAAATAATACAAAATATCAGTAAAACAACAACTGGTAGTTGAAAATTATCCTATGCACTGTATCTTAGTGGCTCGACACTTATTTGATTACCATTATCTTAAAATTTTCATAACGTGCCAAAAATTTTGAAACCCTGTTTTTGAGCAGACTGTCTGTTATGACTAAATCTTCACTCTTTTTCAGTCTTTTTGACATAAAACAGGCAGTCTTAGTCTCTTAGGCTGAATCCTGCGACCGTACGGAGGAAACTAATTTTCTATCAGTCATGACTGAACACTCTTAACCAGAGGTGAGGGTGAGGACAGATCAACCGGTAAATTGAGAGCTTTGGCTTTCAGCTCAGCTCACCCTTCACCACAATGGTTCGATACAAAAACTGCATTACTGAAGATGCTGCACCCTGATGGCCATCCGCGAATAGCAGAGAAGATATCCAAAGACCACCAAACTACACCCTCTTTACGTCTTGGCTGAGCATAGATATTCTGTCCTTGAAAGTTGTAAACAGAATCCTGCTTCAGTTTTACAAGGGCTGTATGGCACGTAGCGCGCCACCAATCTCGTAGTCCCGGAGCACCCCTTTAAACCACAAGGGATGTGGTCAAATGCCAAAACACATGTAGACCGGTTGGGCAAACTCCCACGTACCCTCCAGTACCCTTGGAGGGGTGTAGAGCTGGTCCACGAGTAAGAAGTATTCCTTTTTAATCAAATTGTTTAAACGCTAAGGAGATAATATAATATATAATCAACAAAAAAAAACTACTGCAAGCCAGTCACTATCTGGTGTGCAAGTAAAATGCACATTTGTTGCCAATCAAGTGACGCGTGTTGGCGGTAGGATTATGGCGTTTGTTATGGACAACAACCACACATGCAAGAATAAGCCCACCCCAGCTCGCCAGCAGGTCCAGCCCCTCTCAAGGAATTTGGTTCTAGAGCCCAAAATGTGGGTCGAGGTACATCCGACTATGTCTAGTTGGAACGTTTCAACTTCTTGCACAAGCTCGGGTTCCTTCCCCGCTAGGGAAATAACATTACATGGAGAGCAGGTCGCCCAGGCTCTCTCCCCGCCACCCAATCTCAAAGCACCAGAACCTTATGCTTTTTCCTACAGATGGTGGCTTTGTGGGGCAGCAGTAATGGATAACAAAATGTCAATCAGAGCTAAAGTTATGGTTTATTTATGAATTATTGGTGGCTTTATAAGAAGTCTTCCTTTTAAAACAAATTATGTAAAGGCCAAGGAGATTGGTCGTAACAAACATAAATACAACCGCAAGCCTGTCTGTATCAGCTGTGCAAGTAAAATGCACATTTATTGCCAATCAAGTGGGCGATGTTGACAGTAGGATTATGGCATATGCTATGGACAACGATCACACGTGCATTATATTGATGACATTTTGTACACACAGAAATACAGAGCATGTTTGGGATGCTCTGAATACAGTACTCTGAGGTGGATGGATAATGAATGCTCACTGACATCATAAACATAAACAATATTTGAGATACCTAGGTGTTTTGTGTATGTAGAAAAAGTCTCAGATCTTTGAGTTCAGCTCACACTGGAAAAGTTTGTATTTTGTAGCATACGTTCTTGTATATTGGCATTATCATCACAAGAAACTAACGGGACAAGCAGCTTTACCCCATTGATCTTTTTGGTGATGGCAGCAGGTAATGTGGCTTTCAGCAACTCAGATGTTGTGAAGGAGCGAAGGAAACCACTCAGGTAGACCACTGTTTGCATTTGGATTACACCCGGAGCATCTTTATCTGTGGTCTGGAAAACCCAACCCAAAGATCAAGAGACCATTAGTGAGGGGGAAAAAACAAAGCATTTAGTAGTGTTCAAAATAATAGCAATCCAATGTGATTAACCAGATTAATCACTGTTATTAGTATATTTTTATTGCTACATGGCAAACAAGTTACCAGCAGGTGCTGTAGATTCTCAGAAAACAAACAAGTCCCAGCATTCATGATATGGACGCACTTAAGACTGTTCAAATGGGCAATTAGTTGAAAGCGGTGTGTTGAAAAAGTAGCAGAGTGGCATTCAATCAATGATCAGTGATCAATTTTGTGAAAAAACAGGTGTGACTCAGATGACCCCTATTTAGGAATGAAACCAGCACTTGTTGAGCGTGCATTTCTCTTTGAAAACCTGAGGAAAATGAGTTGTTCAAGACATTGTTCAGAAGAATCGCATACTTTGATTGAAATGTTGATTAGAGAGGGGAAAACAGGTGCCAAAAAATTTGGGGGTATTCAAATAAAAGGATTTCCAATGCCATAAAATGCAAAACCAGAGACACATGGCAGAAAACAGAAGACAAATGTCAAAATGGATGGAAGAATAACCAGAATGGCAAAGGCTCAGCCAATTATAAGTGCCTGGATGATCAAAGACAGTCTGGAGTTTCCTGTTAGTACTGTGACAGAAGACGTCTGCATGAAGCTAATCAATTTACAAGAATCCCTCACAGAGTCCCTTTGTTAAAAAGGCATTTGCAGAAGAGGTGCCAAAATTTGCCAAAGAACACATCAACTGGCCTAAAAAGCAGAAGCGGGAGACTCAAGTCACATGACTTGAATCGAGTCAGACTCGAGTCGCAATTTTTAGGACTTGCTTGACAAATGTTCCAAAAAGACTCGACTTGAGTTTGACTTGATGTTTTTGACTCTAGACCTAAATCGGATTTGAACTAATTGACTTGAAATTACTTGTTTTTGGTTTAACGCTTTGTTGTATTTTTAAATATCCAAAATATACCTGTATTACTGTATTTTAACTAGTCAGCTTTCAGCTGCTTTATTTTACACATGCGCTCACTTTGGCGCAATCTGGCAGAGCACAACATGGATAAGCCGGAAAGAAAAGAAGACACAGAAAAATTTTGTGAATGTTTGTTTATATACTCTGTTTCCAAACAGTGCCCGTAACACGGCAGTAAAACGGCCCAAATATAACAGAAAAAGTTGTTTTTATTAATTGCTCCTGTTGAAGGGCCTCAATTACCGCTGAAGTTGTGTTGTTCTCCTCACGTAGCAGTCCAGCCTTTTGAAATCGGGGAAAAAAAACGTCATCATTTAACCTCTGACCCAGGTCAAGGGTCACGCAAGTCCCCTGTGTTTATAGCTGTCTCGGGCAATGCCTGTTTAATGAAGCATTCAAATCATCACGATTTTGAGAATTAAGTTGTAAATGATGAAAATGATGCTGTACATTAACGAGAAAAGATTGTCATATTACGACCGTAAAAGTGTAACTTTACGGGAATAAAAAAGAACTTCATTTTATTGGCATTGCCTGAGACCGCTATGAAACCGTATGTGGAGGGGTGGGGTATTAGAGAGTAGCCGTGAGATGATGCTTGCCCATGCTAACCTGGTTGTACCCAACTGCTCTATTTTGTTGTCCAATTTTAAATAAAAGCTTGTCTGAATCCAGAGGAAAGTTCCCCTCTCCACTGAAGAACTATGCTCTAGTTTCCCTCAAACACGTGTGACACAATGACATGTAAAATTACCTCTTTAAATCTCGTAATATTGTGACTTTTTTCCCGTAAAATTATGACTTTTAATCTCAAAATCTTAAATTATCAGGACAACTCATTTTATTTATTATTTTATGTATTTATAGTTTTGTTTTTTTTAAACAAGTTGTTTGTTGTCAAATATGTAATAAAAAAAAAGTCTAAAAGTTTACAACTGTTGTTTTTAAACTTTTAATCTGTAAAACTGGCCTAATTTAAACGTGTGTGACTTGACAAAACTTGCAGACGAAAAGCAGTGACTCGACTTGATTCGATTCTCTTAAAGATTGACTCGGACTTGCTTGTAACTTGAAGGTAAAGACTTGGTGCTGACTTGTCAATGAGTGACTTACTCCCACCTCTGCTAAAGAGAAATGGGGGAACATTTTGTAGACTGATGAGAAAAATGTTTCTTTTCGGGTCCAAAGACTGCAGACAGTTTGTGAGATGTCCCCCAAACTCTGAATCCAAGCCACAGTACACAGTGAAACCAGTGAAGCATCATGATATGGGCATGTTTCTCCTACTATGAAGTTGGGCCTATTTATCGCATACCATCAATCTGTTATCGCATGCGATCATGGATCAGTTTGTATATGTCAGAATACTTGAAGTCATTTTGCCTTAGTTTAAGAGGACATGCCCTTGAAATTTGGGGTCATTGGCTGTTTGAACAGTGACCCCAAACACACTAGTAAACGAGCAAAATCTTGGTTCCAAAATCCACAAAATGAAAGTTAAGGAGTGGCCAGCCCAATCCCTGGACCTTAATCTAATTAAGAATTTGTGGGATGACATCAACAATATGTGTTTAGAAACAAAACAAACAAACAAAACAAACAAAAATGTTAATAAATTGTGGAATGCTGTTAAAGAATCTTGGAGTGGAATAACAGCTGAAAGGTGCCACAAGTCGGTTGACTTCATGCCACACAGATCTGAAGCAGAAAACTGTGGTCTTACAACTAATTAGTAGTATAGTGATTTACAGGAATTCCAAATCCTAGAAACAAAAATGTTTGTACAAAGTCAACAGCAGACGGTGCTATTTTTTTAACACCCTCCATTCACCTAATTGTCTACTTGCACAGCCTTAAGAGGGTGCATATCATAAATGCTGAGTATTGTTTGTTTTCTGAGAATCTACCGTACCTACTTGTAACTTGTTTTCCATATAGCAATAAAAATATAGTAAAAACAGTGATTGATCTGGTTAGTCACATTGGACTATTATTTTGAACATTATAAAACATAACTCACCAGGTAACACTTGGTAATTGAGAATTTCTTGTTATTCAGTGTGTCTGTCAATGCCTTTTCAGCTGAAAGACAGCCAACAACCGGTCATTTGATACATTTATTCATGGATTGAATGAACCATTTTGTTTTTTACAAGCCAAAGACAAAAACAGCATTAGGTAAAAAAAGGAACTATTAATTGAGAATAATAACATTGGTGCTGGCACTGACTATAGTGATACTTTTAGTACAATGGGGACAATGGCTATGATTATGTGTATGGCTACTTTTAAACCTAATATACGCTGTTGCAGTTTCAAACTTGTACTTTAGAGCTTCACCGTCAGTTTGTGAATGGAAGACAATCACAGAGACGGCTGCAGATGTTTGGAATGGGTTGTTGAGTTTCAGCAGCATCTTTGCGGCTGAGAGCGAGGGCGAGATTGAGGACAACTCGTTAATGTTGAAACAGTCCGGCAGGGCGGGATCAAGCACCAGCATGGGTGCTGAAATGCAGTTTGACAGCGGGCATTGTGACGTCTTTCTGGATCAAATGAACAAGACATACAAAGTTGACACTGCTGCTATTCATTAAAAAACATCAAATTCCTTTTTTCTTTTTATCCAAAAAAACCCCCAATCACTACACACTGTTTAATCCTGGTGAGCATCATGGGTGGGCTAAAGCCTATGCCAGCTGACTTTAGGCAATAAGATGGAGTACACCCTGGACTGGTTGCCAGTTAATCAAACGGTACAGAAAATGGACGGATAGATCTCATTAACTTGCTTACTCACGCAACAGTGTCTGCCTAATATGGTGTCCGTCTTGTTGTGTAGTGAATTCACTGTGAGTCCAACAGTGGTTTTTTTTTAAATCACAAAACATTCAATAATGTCATCAGCATTTGACACTGAAAAATGTTAACACAAAACATACATTTATAGTTTTACAATTATAGTTTTGCGTGCATTAAACAATTGTCAATGTATGTAAATGATGAATGAAAGTGAAAAATTTATATTACTGTACTAACATTCTACTACATGATATTATTATCATATTTGTCACTATGTAAGGCGACCTTAAGTGCCTTGAAAGGCGCCTAACAAATAAAATGTATTATTATTATTATTATTATTACCGTAATTTCTGGTGTATAAGATTCCCCTGTGAAAAAGTCGCAGCCACTAAATGTAAAGAACAATACAGATGTGTACATTTGTACAGCCACACCATACTCTAAACACAATTTTCACATCATGAAATAGCATATTGTGGCATGCACAAGTCTGTGAGGACCAGACAGCTCATGAGCTATTAGAAAATTCACAAGCAGCTTATTAACCCATTGGAAATTAAGAGGAAAGATGTATTTGAATGTTAGCTGGTGTTTCAAGTACTATTAGATAGCATTACAGTAGATGGTTACCACTCATAGCTATATACGTCCGAGATAACATGTTCTATATTAATCTCATTTTATTGTGTACTAGTTGTATGACTATTTATTAAATTTTGGCTCGTGATAATTCATTGAAATGATGTAATATAATAATATGATGATTTGTATTGTATTTGTATTATATTAAGCCAATTACCACTGGAAATAATGATACGTCCCAGATCACACATGTATAATACATATATTGCTTATATATGATCTCCTATTTGGAGCATAATTTAATTGCTTGATTATGGCCATTACCACTATTATTACTATGATTCTATTCATATATAGTCGTGTTCAAAATAATAGCAGTGCAATGCGACTAACCAGATTAATCACTGTTATTAGAA
>QODF01000298.1:2419-227149 GCA_024372805.1 Oostethus manadensis | reverse complement strand
TATATATATATATATATATATATACAGTATATAGTGTTTTTTTTATCAGTTTACTGTAGCCAGTGTGGGTGCAGTGTGTTCAGTAATGTACTGTGTGTGCTATTTTATTTTGTGTGGCTCGAAATAAAGAATCAATATATTCTATTCAAAGAAATTGCAGGAGCTCACTGAGCTGACAAGCTCCCTCTGGTGGACACAGGCAGCTGAATGAAAACACTACCAATGAACTGCTCTGCTGGGAAGCAATACATGATGGGAAGTTAAAATAGTTGTTTTATATTCTAAACTCATACTGATAATTGTCTTAAGTGCTGTGTAATGGTTTAAGCCTTGTATTTAAGATGACACATTGAGTCAGACAGTAATATTGAGTAATGACCTCATGCTATTTCCGATGGTTGATAAGATTGTGGTGAATTTTTGTTGCAGCTTGTGATTGGCTGCCAAAGAAAGAGCTACAGTTTTCTCACTGACTCGCAAACGGCACAGAATTTTAAACAATTTGCAGTAGTTCTGAATTAAAGGGGATGTCAGGAGATTAGAACATGGTCAGTAATTGTCCTCACAGATGTACGAGCCACAGGGTTCAAAGTTTAAGAAAAAAGGAACTGCTTATACAACATAAATTAGGTTACTTTTACCTTCATTGAGGACGTGACTGTTCCCAAAGACACAATGTGGCAGCAAGATTAACTACCACTTCACTGTTTTCAAGCTATCTAGAATCATGTCTTCAATTAAGATAAAAGTGTAAATTAAATTTTCATTTATTCCTTTTGTTCATTATATGTACTTATATGTTTCTGCTTGTAAAACTATAAAAACATGTTTTGTGTTCAAATGTTTAGCTTTTTGGAGCAGATTTGCTAAAGTTACATTATTTCCAATTGGAAAAATTGATTTGGTTAATGTCTGTTTTGGTTATATTTGGGCCTTCTAGAATGAATGAATGGCACTAACCAAGGTTCCATTGTATTCTGGCCTTGTCGGCAACCTTGCTCGTCTTCCCCATTGACTGAAATTAGTAATCCAATGACTGAACACCAGTATTTGTTGCACTTCATTCAAAGCAATCAGTTAATGGCTGGATGACCTTCACCCACTTCATAGCTCTGTCTTCCTCCGCCAGTTGCTGTTTGGCCACCAAAAGGTTCCTCAGCAGGGTCTCATCTGTACCGTTCACCCATGTGTACACCAGATCAATGGGCATGGGTGTACAGTTTCTGCAAGAGAAAATAATAAGTCGACTGTCTCCTATGAGTTGGTCTGTATATTTTTTTAATCCACAGTGACTCCTCCTAAACATCATTTTAGGTAAAGGTATATACGTATTTGACAGTGTGCCAATATATATGCGATGCAATGAAGGGACGATCTTTTACTCAGATGTCACTCTGCACAGTGCGTTCTATATGCATTCTATTTACAATATAGAAATTCATGATATTGCTTGTTAATCTTTTCCATTATTTTGCCTCAAAATACCACCCAAGGAGATTAGCACAGTGAAGGTGTTGGGATGTTTTGCGGTGGGTGAGCCTTACTCACCTGCTGTGGAATGAGTCGCAGTTCTTAGAGTTGCTGAGCATGTCAAATACCATGTGACGAGACCGAGCCAGACTCTGCTTTTCCACTCTCTGCATGCATCAGAGAAATGAATACAATATTTGGATGACTTTACATTGTCCATGTAATTTCATACCAATTATATATTTCATTTATTCCATACAAAAAATATACATATGCAGTAATTTTGTCGTATTTTGTAACACACTTAATCACACTTGATCACAGATGAAGTATTTATCTATAATAAGTGGTAGGGATGAGTGAGTACACTATCTGTATCTTTATTCAGCCATCTAAATTATCCGTATACGTGTACTCTTTACAAGATAGCCTCAAATTTGAGATTCAAATTGTGTGTGTGTGTGTGTAAGTGATTTGGTGATTCATGCAAACATCCAGTGATGGCAAACAGGAAATAATTTTCCTCAAAACCACATCGTTCAGTTCTACTGTTTTCCAACTGACTTTGTATCACCAGCCAAATTAGAAGCAAGCAAATGAAAAAACACAGACAGTATTGTTAGCATTTTCTAACATTGCCCGAAATTGGTACTTCAGACTCGGGCTTTAATTAAAAGACAATTCATCACCGCAATATGTACAGACAAATTTGGTTTCATCCAGACTTCCATTAGGTAGTAAATTCAAATTCTAATTTTCCATTTCTCCTCATTTATAGATGCTAGCTGCTTTTGCCACTTTTCACCTCAAGGAACGTAAACATTCAAGGTGACATTGTGGTCAAACTTAATGATATAATGAATTGCGTTATTATACATGTTAAAATTTTAAGATTAATCATCGGCCTTACCAAGTGTTGTTTGCCAAAAATTCAAGCAGTCTGACGGTGAAATAATTAGCTGGATAGCGGACGGTGCAGGTGAAGTTCCCTAAATTCCCTTGTCTTTTTGTAAGAGAATCAGGTATACATTAATTATGGATATAAACAAAAAGGTAGACAACAATTCATGGAAAATGCATTCACATTTTATTTGAATAATGTGCAACCAACACTTGAATGAAGAATAAATGAACAGGTTGAATGATTAATTGTATCTGATAAAACATGACTAACTTTAATTTCATACCTCATTCACTTCTCTAACCAAAGAATTAAAGAAGTTATTTTGCACCACCAGATTAAAATGACATTTCATGTGCAGATAGATATTAAAGTGAATGAATATCCTACATACTGTAACGTGTGCACAGACGCTATTTTAGCTACGAGGAGGTGTTTGATCAACACGCCTATCATTGCAAGAAAAAAATGGCACACACGCCAGAACAACAGTGGTTCCCAAACGACAAGCCCCACCCATTCAACCAGAACACAAACATGCACAAACGTAACGCTCGCTACATACCTTTTATCTTGTCCTGATGCGCCCATCCATGCGTTTGAAAAGCTTAAATGTGGACTCAACTTTGGACAAGGTCCAACACTCAGTATAAATCCCAAATTGAAGAGGAAGGAGTCATCTGGCTAACAAGCATGTATACCAATGAAAATACACCACATATCCAATGAAAAATTGCATATTTTATGACGTCCACAAGGACTTTTCTAACACGGCGCATGCTCAGCATCTCATGACGTCATCCGTGCGCCCCAGTCAAAAGGCGTGACTAATCGACTTATGACAAATCAAACTGTTACAACGTTTAACGTCTTTATAATTAAAATAGCTAAAAAACACACATCCATATAAAACCTGCAGTGCTTAAATCCAATGCTTTATTTCCTAGTATCGATTAAATCAATTCATTACCTTTCAAACGATCATTAGATTGATATATGTTGCTTGGAATGGAAATTTGGCAAACACAGATTGATGTAGTTGGATCATTGGAATATAAATTGATACACTGATCTCGTGAATTAATCGTTACACTCTACTGTATATACACCGGTGGTTCTCAGTTATTTTCTGCCATACCCCCCTGTGGGACAAAAATGTTTTCATGCCCCCCCTTTTGAATTAGTATTGACAAACTCATAATATCCATTTATTTATCTGTGCTGTGTAAACTCACCTCTCCTATTTGGTGGATGGACACTATGAAAAGGACAAGGGCCCACCAGTAGATGAAAGTCCCCTTCAAAAGCTGCCTGAGCACCAATTTGATGACTGCCATGGCTCTGTCTCTTCCCTGTATTCTTTTCAACTGAGCTTATAGATGTGCTTTACCTAACAGGTAAAGCACATCTATAATGATGGGAGTGAACAAATGACAGTCATAGTATATGAGATGTAGAAACATAACCGGTTTTGCTTCTAAGCTCACCCAGCTGACTATGGTAAAGATCCAATGTGGCGCTAGAATGGTCACCAGTCAATGTAGGCCACATCTAGGCGAATTACCATTCACACTCATATCACACCTGGACGATGGAGGATTTAGTGTCGTCATTTGGCCAAACCAACATGTTTTTAGAATGTGGGCTAAGTTTGAAATAGAATATACTGTACATGTGATGTATACAGAAAAGTATACGTGTAATTTTTGGTACTTTCTTACCTTTGCTGGATTATAGTGACCTCCTTTTTATGAATACATCAGAGAATCTTTTAAAAAAGCTTGACACTGTTTACCACAGAGTTTACCACTCTGCTTTATGCATGGCTGGCTGTAGCAATGGTGTTCACCATTATACTTTGCTGCTGATTTTGCCTCCTTGTATGGACTCACTGGTTGACTTTCATTTATAAACGTATTGTTGGGCTCCTACCATCTCAACAACAATATTTTCTGTGCTAGCAGAAAAATGGTACTTATTTGTTTTCCTACAGTCAGAACCGAGTTAGGTAAGACAGCATTCCAGTATGCTGCACCCTTTGCATGGAATGATCTGCTAAATTACTTAAATAAATGACTAAGCCTGTTACGTTAGGATAATTTATAGCTATATGAAAGGAATGTAAAATGGATGGGCGTGGACAACAGGGTTTTTAACCCTCCTGTTATGTTCATTTGTCAGGAACAGCAATGATGTTCTAGGTCAATTTGACCCGGTGCATGTTTAATTATCCAAAAGTTGCCTGAAAACAAAGAAATCCTAAAAAACATTGTTAATATTTCTTTACTAACTCGATTACTAACTATTATATCAATATTTAGTGCAATTGTGTTCCTTACCTCTCACATGTAATGGTTCAATTAGGATAATTTCATCATTTTAAAACAATTGTTTCACCACTTTATTACTTTATTAAACTTTATTACATAATAGTTTTGCATAACATTGAAACATAACATTTACATTTTGTTTTACATACAAGCACTGTTTGTGAACCAGAAATGAACAAAGTAACAAGCAATAGCAATATGAACAAGGTCTTTCTGTACATTTACACAGCACACGAGTGACATGTCATCACGCTGTGCTTTGTACAAATACATTTTGCACAAGTCATGCTTGTCTTGACATCATCAGATGGCCTGCAGACCTGGCACCTCTTCCTTTTTCCCCCAGCAGCAACCTAGAAACAGGAGGAACAAAAAGACACACACAACGCAGGGGTATGCACTTATACAGACACACACTTAGTTACTTACCTCACGTACTTGGCAGGTGCTGCCTTCATTGGATGTGCGGTGTCACAAAAACCTTCCCGAGCTTCTCGATAAAGATGCGCCTATTGTACAGCTTTCACACAGATCTCAGTCCAGATGACAAACACATTGTAGTCCGATACATCAATCAGGTTATAAAAAACGACCAATGGCCAATGCGAAGTCATTCGCTTGGAGCTGCAGGACCCTGTTACATTGTTCAAGTTGTCTACCTACCCTTGTAATCCAGGATCCTGCTCGGTTTTCCGGTCCTCTCTTGAACTGATTAACTGATAAAGTTTGCGGATGACACCACCTTCATCGGGCTCATCTCAGACGGTGATGAGTCTGCTTACAGGAAGGAGATGGACGGGCTGGTGTCCTGGTAACACTGAGCTCAATGCTCAGAAGACAGTTGAGATGATCGTGTACTTCAGGAAAGTCAAAGCCCCCCTGTTCCCCCTCGTCTTGACAGACTCCCCCATCACAACTGTGGAATCCTTCCGCTTCCTGGGCACTAACATCACCGACGACCTCAAGTGGGAGCAGACCATCAGCTCCCTTATCAAGAAGGCTCAGCAGAGTATGTACTTCCTGAGGCAGCTGAGGAAAGCCACGCTGCCTGTCCAGACGATGGTGCAATTCTACACAGCCATTATTGACTCCATCCTTACCTCCTCCATCACAGTGTGGTTTGCTGGGGCCATTGCCAGGGACAAACACAGACTGCAGCGCTCTGCCGAGAAAGTGATTGGCTGTAGCCTTCCATCTCTCCAGGACCTGTACGTCTCCAGAACTCTTGGGCGAGCAGGCCGGATACTTGCTGACCCTTCCCACCCTGGACATGGACTATTTGAGCCACTCCCCTCTGGCAGTAGGTTACGGTCCATCCGGACCAGAACCTCTCGCCACAAGAACAGTTTCTTTCCTGCTGCTGTTGAACTCATGAACACTTTATAACATTTGCACTATGGTCACTTTATAACCAGTATTTTTGACACCTTATAATACCTGCACTAAAAACACCCTCATGCTATTACTTATCAGTGATTTCAACTTATTACTCAGGGTTCTATGTTTAGTTAGTGTTAGCTCTATGTTTATTTAATGCTCTATGTTTACTTTGAATTCTACGTCGCACTGAGTCGCCAAAGAAAGTTCCTAGTTTGTGAATTGTTCACTTACAATGGCAATAAAGTTTTTCTGATACTGATTCTGATTTCAGCATTTTTGTGCAGAGTGCATACGAGCACAACATTTTGTCCCTTTGTCGGGCAGTAAGACACTAGCGCTGTGGTTGCTATGAAGGCAAACATGAAAAACATGGCAAAGTCCATTCCATTCCATTCCATTCCATTTTTCTCCGCTTATCCAGGTCCGGGTCGTGGGGGCAGCAGTTTCAGTAGGGAAGTCCAGACTTCCCGGTCCCCGGCGACCTTTTCCAGCTCCACCGGGAGGACACCAAGGCGTTCCCAGGCCAGCTGTGAGACATAGTCCCTCCAGCGTGTCCTAGGTCTTCCCGGGGGCCTTCTCCCGACTGGGCATGCCCGAAACACCTCACCAGGGAGGCGCCCGGGAGGCATCCGGACTAGATGCCCGAGCCACCTCAACTGGCTCCTCTCGATGTGAAGGAGCAGCGGCTCTACTCTGAGCTCCTCCCGGATGGCCGAGCTCCTCACCCTATCTCTTAGGGTGAGTCCAGCCACCCTACGAAGGAAACTCATTTCCGCCGCTTGTATCCGCGATCTCATTCTTTCGGTCATGACCCATAACTCATGACCATAGGTGAGGGTGGGAACGTAGATCGATCGGTAAACAGAGAGCTTTGCCTTCCGGCTCAGCTCTCTCTTCACCACGACGGTCCGGTACAGCGACCGCATTACTGCAGACGCTGCACCGATCCGTCTGTCGATCTCACGCTCCAACCTTCCCTCACTCGTGAACAAGAACCCGAGATACTTGAACTCCTCCACCTGAGGCAAGACCTCACTCCCAACCCGGAGGGTACAGTCCACCCGTTTCCGACTGAGAACCATGGCCTCGGATTTGGAGGTGCTGAGTCTCATCCCAGAAGCTTCACACTCAGCTGCAAACCGCTCCAGTAAACGCTGAAGGTCACAGCCTGATGAGGCCATAAGGACCACATCGTCTGCAAATAGCAGAGACGAAATCCTAAGCTCACCAAGCTGGACTCCCTCAACACCTTGACTGCGCCTAGAAATTCTGTCCATGAAGATTATGAACAGAATCGATGACAAAGGGCAGCCTTGGCGGAGGCCAACTTAGGCACTTAGTAGCGAGCCATCAATCCCATATTCCCGGAGCACCCCCCACAGGGCACCACAAGGGACACGGTCAAATGCCTTTTCCAAGTCTACAAAGCACATGTAGACCGATTGGGCAAACTCCCACATCCCCTCGAGTACCCTTGCAAGGGTGTAGAGCTGGTTCAGTGTTCCGCGGCCAGGACAAAAACCACATTGCAGCTCCTTTAACCGAGGTTCGACTAATGGTCGTACCCTTCTCTCCAGCACCCTGGAGTAGACTTTCCCAGGGAGGCTCAGGAGTGTGATCCCCCTATAGTTGGAACACACCCTCCGGTCACCCTTTTTAAAAATGGGGACCACCACCCCGGTCTGCCAGTCCAGAGGTACTGTTCCCGACTTCCATGCAATGTTGTACAGGCGTGTCAACCAACACAGTCCCCCAACATCCAGAGCCTTGAGGAATTTCGGGCGGAACTCGTCTACCCCCGGAGCCTTGCCACTGGGGAGTGATTTAACTACCCCAATTACCTCAGCCACGGTGACAGAACTGCCCACGTACGTATCAGAATCAGAAAAACTTTATTGCCATTGTAAGTGAACAATTCACAAACTAGGAACTTTCTTTTGCGACTCAGTGCAACGTAGAATTCTAAGTAAACATAGAGCATTAAATAAACATAGAACTAACTAAACATAGAACCCTCAGTAGAAAGGTGAGATCACTGATAAGTAAAGGCATGCGAGTGTTTTTAGTGCAGGTATTATAAGGTGCCAAAAATACTGGTTATAAAGTGACCGTACTGGTTATAAAGTGACCTGTCTGATCCTCAGACTGTGCTTCCTCTGCAGAAGGTATGTTACAATTTGCCAAAGAACACCTCAACTGGACTAAAGAGAAATTTTTTTTTTGGGTCCAATGGCCACAGACAGTTTTTGAGATGACCCCCAATTTCTGAATTCAAGCCAGAGTACACAGTGAAGACAGTGAAGCATGGTGGTGCAAGCATCATGATATGGGCGTGTTTCTCCTACTTTGGTGTTGGGCCTATTTATTACATACCAGGGATCGTGGATCAGTTTACATATGTCAAAATACTTGAAGAGGTCATGCTCTTGAAATGGGTCTTTCAACAAGACAATGACCCCAAACACACTAGTCAACTAGCAAAATTTTGGTTCCAAACCAACAAAATGAATGTTATAGAGTGGCCAGCCCACGAAAGCTTGTGGGGTGACATCAAAAATGCTGTTTCTGAAGCGAAACCAAAAAATGTTAATGAGTTGTGGAATGTTGTTAAATAATGTAGTGGAATAACAGCTGAAAGGTGCCACAAGTTGGTTGACTGCATGCCACACAGATATGAAGCAGTTATAAAAAACTGTGGTCATACAAATACAGTAAATATTAGTTTAGTGATTCACAGGATTGCGAAATCCTAGAAACAAAATAGTTTTGAGTTTGTAAAGTCAACAGCAGACACTGCCATTTTTTAAACACACTTCTTTCAACTAATTGCCCAATTGCACAGTCTGCATATCGTCAATGCCTGTCTGTTTTCTGAGAATCTACTGCACCTACTGGTAACTTATTTGCCATGTAGCTATAAAAAATATACAAATATTGGTGATTATCAGGATAGTCACATTGGACTGCCATTATTTGGAAAACTACTGTATTTAACTGTTAGCTTTATAGATGGTCCTGGGGTCTTATCTATAAAGCTTGAGAACGCTTTTTAATGAAAAGAAACAGCCATGGCAAATGAACTGCCTTACTGGGTAGCGATACATAATAGGAAGAAGTTTAAAATAGTTGTTTTTTTCTCCTAAACTTGTATTAGTAACTTGTATATTTTTTACCTAGCTTTTGAGTGTTAAGTTGCTGCGTGATGATGTTAGCGTTCTTTGTAAGATGACACTGTGTGTCAGACACATTGAAGTACACATTCAAGACACATTCAATTCATACATTGAGTAATGACCATTGATTTCCAATCGGTTGATAAGCTCGTTTTGAGTTTGTCATAGCTGATGTTTGCTTCCTGCCAAGTAAAAAGCTACATGGTCGTCATGGACTCGTCCGCGCCACAATTTGCCATTTTATGACGGCTTATAGACCGTATAGTTTTCTACGGTTTCTTTTTGTAAGACAGAGTAGCTTGTTTACTCTGTATGTGTTCTGTGACCCCCTGATGTATGGTAGTGTGACTGTGATGGGTGTATTTGTGGCTTGTGTCTTTTCCTTTCTTTTTGTGGATTTGGTTGTGTTTTTTGCCTGTGTTTTTCCTTTGTCTATGGCCCCTCTTGGATACTGACACGTAGTGAGTGTGTTGTGTATGTACGCCCTCCTTCCCTGTCGTGTGTGGGGTCTTTAGAGATCCCACATTAAACAATCTTTGGCGAAAGAAGCAGCACCAATTCAGTGATAGATTGAGAGAAATTCTTTCTAGTTCCATCTTTGACAACTGCTATCTTAACTTTCCGGACCGATCCATCTTCTCCTGGAAATGTCTTTGTGATGATGGCCATAGACCATTTGTTCCTCCTTGCTTGATTGTCCTTTAGAACAGGGGTCCCCAACCTTTTTAGGACCGTGGAGCTGTCAATGCTTGACAATTTTGCTTCCGTGGGGGAGGAAGGGTGCTGAAAGAGAAAGAAATAGCGAGGAAAGAGCTTATAAAGAGAGATTTGAACTCACCATAACGCCAAATCAATAAAGTTTGCCACCAAGTACGATGTTGTCAGTGAATTTCTATTTACTGATGTAGTGGCCAACAGAACAGAAATTGTATATTATTTCTCGTGCGGCCCGGTATCAAGTATTTTTAGCACCCGACTGTAAGACGCTTGCTCAGAATTTTTTATAGTGAGTCAAAGGTGAGTCAATTATTTTGTTATGATGCAACAAGGGTACTAAAATTCAAGTAGGTCCAGAAACATTCAACCGTGTCATTCGCTTTGCTTTGTTCTGTCTTTCACTTTCTCTGTTGTATTTTGAGTCTCGTTGTTTAGCACCAATGCACAGAATAGATTTGATGAGTAGCATCACATGGGACGGCTTAACTCACATGCAAGTAGTCAGTGGATATTCTAATCTGATCAACAAGTGCTGCAAAGTTTAAAAAAGATGAGCCAGTCAAAACAAAAGTGCCCCATCAAACCTAAAGTACTTAAGTCATTTAGTGAGTGTAGGTCTAGGTTTGTATTGGACGGTGCCTGGCCTGCACTACCGTATCTTAAGCAATTGGAGGGTGTCTGGTGGGATACAATGTGGTAATCTACTGTACAACCATGCGTTTCAATTTTATTCTTCTATTTATACTTCTGTGTACATTGTACATGTACACACACACAGTACTACAAGGCTTTGAGCATCCGCGTGGCTTTGATTGGTCTGGAGGTGTGGACCAGCCAGGACATGATCACGGTGTCCGACAATCCTCACAGCACCCTGGCGGCGTTCCTGTCATGGAGACAAAAACAGCTGAACGTGCTCCCCAACGACAACGCTCAGCTTATCACGTCAGTATTTCACCTTGTCTTTCTGACATGATGAGTTTCATCCTAGTTAGTGAATTTAATAAACATTTTATGTCTCCAGCGGACGGTCATTCCAGGGTGCGACTATTGGACTGGCACCTCTCAGAGCCATGTGTTCTGAATACCAATCTGGTGGAGTAAACACAGTAAGCATCAGATTTATGTCTACGCTCCTGATTTGTAGAATGCATTTTTTATGTTTCTGTACTCTAAAGTATATATGAGTTAAAAAACATTTTTTAAATGTGTTTCTGTATCTGTGATTTTATAAAAGGACCACTCCGAGTCAGCAGTTGGCGTCGCTGCCACCATGGCGCATGAGATGGGCCATAACTTTGGCATGAGTCATGACAGTGTTGGATGCTGCCAGGCCAAAGATGAGGACGGGGGTTGCATTATGGCAGCTGCGACCGGGTATTTTTTCATGAGTCATAAGTCAAAGACGAGTATTTTAGAAGTTGGATAATACAATACATTTAATACTCCTGTAATAGGTTAACATTCACTTTCTCCTTTGACTTCGGATCAACATTTACAATAAGAGTGACTATTGTAATGTTAGATTAGATTTTGTTCCAGAAACCTCCTTTTAAAGTACAGTGGTATGTTGACTTACGAGTTTAATTCTTTCCCAGACCTAGCTCCTAACTCGATTTACTCGTATGTACTATTTTCCCCATAAGAAATAACGTAAATGCCATTAATTGGTACCAGTGCCCTCAAAAACCACACCAATTTTTATTGTTTATACGTTTTTGAATAAGAATGATGTTAATGCCCTCGTAAGTCAAGGTACCACTGTATATAATATATAGGTACTCCCCGCTAATGATTTATAATGTAAGATGATTAATACACAGATGGAATTAAAATAAAAGTTAAATAAAATTTCACTTTTCCGTCTCACAGCAACTGTGGCACGTTCAAGGACTACCGAACAAAGTGCTTGAGGAAAAAACATGATCAATGTAGCATTAAGACATAAACATGTAAAAAAATGTATAAATGTAAAAATGTTTTAACAGTGTAGATGTATAATGCATATTTTACTTTATGATCACGTATTTACAAATTATTACCAACATAGGGTGAATGAGATGAGCGGAAAAAATTGCTCTAACATGGACGGAAAAAAAACATTAAATTATACACAGTATATATATTTCCGTATTTTTCCCCTGTAAAATAAATAACACTCACGTAATAATTTAACAGTATGTTCATTGTTGTGGTTGGTTTGGCTGTTTTTAATATTTTGCTGTTTACATTTTGCTAAGTAATGCACTGTAATTTCTGGTGTATTTTATTTAGTAATAGTAGTTGCGGCTTACATGCCGATGCGCTCTGCAGTCTGTAAATTACGGTAATCAAACTACTGTATGTGCTTGTCTCAGGCAGGGATGTTTTTAATAAAAACCTCTTTGACATTGTCAGTCAAAACTCAGTACAGAGTGATAAATCAGCATTATGATTGTCCTGCCCCCCTCTTTTAGACACCCTTTTCCACGTGTGTTTAATGCCTGTAACATGCGGGAGCTGAAGAGCTACCTGAGCTCCGGTGGAGGCAAGTGTCTCTTCAACGTACCAAACACCAGATCCATGTATGGGGGCCAGCGTTGTGGCAATGGCTACCTGGAGGATGGGGAGGAGTGTGACTGCGGCGAGGAGGAGGTCAGTTTGCGTCTGTATTTTTCGTCGGTATGAAGACATGGTCTCACCATATGACTTTCTCCGCAGGAGTGCACCAGCCCCTGCTGTAACGCAAACAACTGCACTTTAAAAGCCGGAGCTGAGTGCGCTCACGGGGTCTGCTGTGATGGCTGCAAGGTAGCAACATAACACTTTGACAGTCATGTGACTGATGTTTCGTCTAATCTATTGGTAATGCCGCACTGTTAAGCTGAAGAGTCCTGGGGTGCTATGTCGTGCTCCGTCAGGCCAGTGTGACCTGCCAGAGTACTGTGATGGAAAGGCAGAGACTTGTCCTGCTAACTTTTATTTGGTGGATGGAACATCGTGTGCCAATGGGAACGCCTACTGTTACACGGGCATGTGCCTCACACTGGAGCAACAGTGCCGCTCACTCTGGGGACAAGGTGGGTAACCTGGATTCAGGATTAATATTCACTGTTGTGTCTCTATAATAAGACCAAGGAAGGACAGATAAATGTAGCCATTTTACTCGACTCGCGTGCTCATAACGTACACACACACAGCAATTTACGAGCCAAAGTGGCACTTGTGTGGATGAATGTGTGTCTATGCTGTGTTACTACATACACATAAGGTAATCCCCCAAGCTGTGGGGTGTAAAGAACAATCCTCGTCTCCTAAATCGTTGTTATTTTTTCAAAACATTAACAGTATTGGCCGATAGGAAAATTAATCAAACCTCATATCTTTGTGGAGGCCTCCTTTGTCTCTGTGGGAATAGTCTCCCTAGCACCAGGAATTTCTTCAGGGGATTTCAAAGGGCTAAAAGTTTTGTCATTATACGAGCACCTTGTGGGCCAATTGTGTCACCTCACGTGTCGTCACCACTGGAATAGGCTCGTGTGAACAAGTTGATGATGTGTGTTTCGCCTGAGCATCTCAGATCTGATCCAAAGATTGTCTCCCACTGTGTACGTCAGGGGTAAGGAATCACAGGAGTGCCTAAATTAAAAAGAAATACATGTGGAAATATAAAAAAAATCAATAATGCAAAAATGGTCATATTCTTTTTACATTTTGTTTTTGCTTTTTACATTTTGTCATTGCTTTTTCTATATTGTCTGTTTGTTCCATTTTGGCGTTAATTCCCCGTTTTGTCTTTGTCTTTTTTATTTGCTTTTTCTCATTGCATTTACCAGATGCCTGCAACTGGCGACCAGGGTGACTAGTCTCATGCAGGCTGTTAACCGCTTCTCTCAGCGGCTTTGATATGGACTCCATCATAAGACGTTTGTGCATGGCGGCGTGCTATTGATGTTACTCCCTGTCCGTGATACGCTTTAAACATAGCTACTACACAGTCCCTGCAAACAGGGATTGTGTGATCAGGTATTGACTAATCATCCTGCTGAAGGAAGGGTCCTTGTATTGCATAATGTTGGCACTCCTGTGATTCCATACAGGGTCCTCTCTATAGTACATATGCTGCCACTTATCAGTCTGATAGTCACATGCAAGAACATTGAAATGCCACGTCATGACATTCATGTGTCTGAATAATTTGTTCTCCACATCATACCTCACGCTCGGCTTGAGAATCTCCATCTTGGACCTTAGGTGACCCGGAATGATTGTAAAATGAATGAACCAATGAATTGTGTTCAATATTTTCAGTTTTTATTTAAGATTTAAAAAGAGGGTTTTTTTTTAAGTGCAAGAGCCCATATGTTTTGGGTCCCATCACACTGAGTAACACACTAACTTTCTTCTCCTCACTTATGTAATTGGCAGTTCAACTCTTTCAGAATCAGAAAAACTTTATTGCCATTGTAAGTGAACAATTCACAAACTAGGAACTTTCTTTGGCGACTCAGTGCAACGTAGAATTCTAAGTATTTCTTTCAATTCTTTCAATGTAAGTTGGCCTCTTCTCACTACCACTGTCAAGTTATGCAATGGATCCAACCTCAGCCATCTTCACAACAACGTGACTGTTTTCTCTCTCTTTTCTTCTTAGCACGGCGGTGCTTTGTCACTTCCGCGCAACATTTTTCTTCTATAGCCACTCGTTAACTACCGATGCCAATCACCACCCCTCTTGACAGTTTCATGGCTTTTGTTGACGCCGCAGGTTTTCTCTTAATTCCCGGCACAGGCCCTTTAACTATAATCACCACCTTGTTGTGTCTACGCACTTTAACTTTAGGACACAAAAGAAAGAGAGATAAGTTGAGCCATTTTATCGGACTCTCGTGCTCATAATGTACACACACACACACGCACACACACAAAGCTCATGCCAAATAGCACCTAGAAGAACACGTGTCTATGCTGTATTACTCCACATAAAGTCGTCCCCAAGCTGTAAGATGTGCTGAACATTCCCCGTGGAATAATATCAGACAATGTTGACCTAAAAGTAAGATGTTGTTGTTGTTTTTTCCTGATAATGATTTAGGTGTGTGAGTGATGACGTCATGTTCCACACAACAAGAAGCTTAGTATTTTAGCCGTCTTCCCAAGTTTCACCTTCAGATTGTATGTGAAAGTCAGAAGGCTAAAATAATAACCTGAAAACAATTGAATTCATTGTTTACAATAACAAGCTTTTGTCAACGGTGGAAGACACTGTATTTCCCTGACTGCCATCTGCTACAGTTCCACCTAACATAGTAGTCTCACGTCAAAAGTCTCCTTAATGAAGGTATCTCATCCTCTGTAAGTTTCCCAAATGATGTATGTTCTCTTTAAAGAATTAAATAACATAGTCAGGGGGCTTTGGAATCGTCCTAACTTTCCCCCCCTATACAGCGCCCCTGGCCAATAGCACTCGTTATGAATAAATGGAAAAATCTGCTTTCAATCCATGTGATCGGTATCTGACGATTTCACTCATGGATGATTGGTATTAGAATCTGCAGCATTAAACCATGATCGGCTTTAGTTAATTGGATTTCCTTTTGTGAGTTGTTTAAGAGGACCCTGCCTTAACCAGTCCAGGGTGTAGCCCGTCTCGTGCTTAAAACTCAGCTGGGATAGGCTCCAACCATAGTGAGAATAAGGGACATAATAGATGGATGGATATAACCGGGCTCAGAAGGAGAACATGTTATTTTAGTTGACGAGTGGTTGTGATATGGTAAATGACTTGTGACAAAATGTTTACAATAAAGAGTCCGCTTTTTCTATAACTTAGATTGCATATTGCAGTATCTGGGGATGATCCAGATACTGGTTTTAGACCAGTATCCATTACGGAAAATGCTTTTTTTCATGAAATGAGTACAGCTCGCCATTAACCGTAATCGCGATGAAGGACAATTCTCACTGGGTAACTGCTTACAGTATGTGTTCAGTCTTCACACCCTGTGATTAGCCAGTCACACACAGCGACCGTCCCTCCCTAGACAGCCTCGCAGAGAGAGGAAGCAGGAGGACTCTCACAATTTCACAAACAGACACAAGAGAGACTCACTGCGTGTTTGGCTTGACTCCAGCTCACATCCATTTGGTTGGTTTGATAGTCAAAGGTAGTCGGTAAACTTGTTTGTTTGTTTGACAACACCTCATGTGGCGTTTGTCGCTGCCGCCACCCTGGGTGGGTTTTTTAGGCTTGTCTCACCTCAGCTCCTATCTGAAACTGCTTGGTAAACCTTTGTAACTTACGGATACAGATCATTTAGATGGGTGAACAGACTATATCTAACACAAGCAGGGGGATTTGAGGTCAAAAGAGAAACATGTTCCCTTACTGCATTTTTATTTATTATACTGAAGTAATCCAAAGCAATCATCTTTTTTAGGGTATCTTACCCAAGATTCTAAATCGTTTTTGTAGTTCTGGTTTTCAAATTCTATACTTTGACTGTATTTTTTCCCAAAGTCTGATGTTCGGTCTGGATTTTCATGCAGTGCACGTCAGAGCCCTTTAAAAAGTAGTTAATGGTTGGTAATGAAAAATAAATGAAAAATATTAATACTGGCATCCACTCCGCCATACATCTTCCATGTTTGCTTAAAAAAGATCAAATGATTTGTCAGCATTCTTAATACCATTGGTATTAAAAGGAAGACATCACAAAGGAGAGGAGCTAATAAATACACGATTTCCTTGTTTAATAAAAAAAAACACCAGGAATTTGTTATGAGGTAGTGTTCATGCTCACAAGGAGAGCATCGCCCCAGAGAGGTATCACAGGAGTCCCACAGACAGTGAAGGGTTGCCATCTGCTCTCCATCAGCAATTCATATAACACATGTACGTGCATTTGTGTGTGGTCCGTGCAGATGGCCGCCCTGCTCCTGACGTGTGTTTTACGAAGGTTAACGAAGCCGGGGACATGTATGGCAACTGTGGCAAAGATCTCTTCGGGAAATACAAGCGCTGTAAGGACAGGTGAGTTTTGTTTCTTTGCGTCATTTTGTTACCACTCCTTATATCTGGTGTGTTTATTTAGCTAAACACAAAAGAGGGTGAGACGTTTCAAACAAGACGGACCCTGAACATTCAAAGCTTTGAGCAATTTCAGATGAAACTCATCCATCCCAGAGCTTTGCCACTGAGTAGTGTCTTTGATCGGTATGTCAGTAGAATTTAGAAGAGCCTTCTACCACCCAACTGTATCCTCAGTTGAGGTTAACTGGCCTCCGTTCCCACTATATAGAGTGTGGACCAGGCGCTGCTTCTCCTTGCTGAGGCATCAAATGGTTTGCCAGAACCTTTTTGAGGCCATCTGAAAACCGTGCCATGTGGCCTCACCGAAGTCTTCCCACACTCAATGTTTTGCCTTGATCATCACCGAAGCAGTGTGCTGCTTGGCCTGTCGGTACCTATCAGCTGCTTCAAGAGTCCAGCAAGCTATGCTTCGTAAGACTTCTTCAGCTTGACAACAGTCCTACACTGGGACAGGGGATATGATCCAGTCTAACTCAATCTTCATTCTACTCTGCAATGCAGATGCTGGAGGTGAGAGTCAAACGGGAGACTTTGCCAGACATTCCCAGCACACGCGTATTACATGTTTGTGTCTGCCAGGTCTGTCTAGCATCTTCCCCTGCCATCTTATGCAACTTATCACCAGGTGGTGATCAGTTGACAGCTCACCCTAAACCTTTACCCATGTGTGTGGATGCAGATCTGATGATATGACTACAAAGTCTATCATAAACCTGCCACTAGGGTTGTCCTGGTGCCAGGTGGACATATGGACATCCTAATATTCAAACATGGTTTTTGTTATGGACAAACTGCCCTAATGCCCACATAGGCATTAAAGTCTCTCAGTAAAACTACAGAGTCATCAGCAGGGACGCTCTACAGCATCCCTCTCTGATGGACCCCAAGAAGACTGGGTACTGTGAGATGCCGTTTAGCATGTACGCACAAATTACAGTCAAGACCCTTTTCCCAACCCAAAGGCTTAAGGAAGTGACCTTCTCATTCCCTGAGGATAACTCCAACACAGATGCACCAAGCTATTAATAAGCCCAAACCAGAGTAGAGCCAGGTCCAGCCCCTCTCAAAGAGTTTGGTTCCAGAACCAAAACTGTGGTTCCAGATGAGTTTGACATCTCCAATCAGAAGTTCAACCTTTCGCACAAGTTCAGGCTTCTTCCCTACAAGAAAAGTGACGTTCCACGTCACAAGAACCAATGTGCCCACAAAAGACCAGGTCGGCCGAGTGACCAGCCTCGAACGCCACTTAATATGCAATACTGTACATACAGTACATAGAGACCACAGATTTTGCTTTTGGTTATTTACCACACACCCAGCGACTGTAGGAGACTGAGCAGTTAATCTATTGTACATTTTAATCACAAAGTGAATAGACTAATGAATGTTGCATTATTCTTGTTTGTACCAGAGATGCCAAATGCGGTAAGATCCAGTGTTTATCTTCAGCGTCTAAGCCAATAGATAGCAATGCAGTGCGCATCGAGACCACAGTAAGTGTGGGCAATGATCGAGTGCAGTGTATGGGGACACATGTCTACAAGCCTGGGCAGAAGGATGAGGAGGTGCAGGGAGACACTCTGGACCCAGGCCTCGTCATGACGGGCATTAAATGTGGCGATGACTCGGTGAGACTTATATTGTATTATACGGATGATGATTGAGTCTGTATACTCATCATTTGGTTTTTATTAACACATAACATCTATTTCCCACTTTCAATAGATTTGCTTCAATGGCGAATGCCGTAATGCGTCTTTCCTGGAGGCCGATGACTGCCATGCCAAATGCAATGGGCACGGGGTGAGTTTATACTCTCTGAGGAAGTGCCTATGTAAGTTGTGTACTGGTTGTGACTGGTTGTTAGACCCTACTTTCCTGCTCTTTCACTAGCTGTGTAACAATAACCACAACTGCCACTGTGAAAGCGGCTGGGCTCCTCCTTTGTGCGCCCAGAGGGGGGCTGGTGGTAGTGTGGACAGTGGACCAGTCATCAATCACAGTGAGACGACTTCTTGTTATATATGAACAGGATTTATTTTAGTTGGAACCACACTTTTTCTCATATGCTATATTCCAACAGGTAACCTCCTACCCGTCCTGCTGGTGCTTCCTCTGGTTCTTTTTGTTCTGTTGGCTGTTGGACTGTGGTGTTGCTACAAACATAAACTCCAGTCACTTAAAAGCCCAGCTCCTCTACCTGTACCAAGGTATGTAGTCCTGCAGATGTCTTACACTGTAGCAAGCATAACCAAATCACTTTGTATTTGTCTTGCTTGTGGATGTGTTTGGGCCTAAAGTTGTTCGGTGACAGTCGAAGCCAAACCTCTGCACGCTGAAGATCATGGGAACAGTTATGCCAACCCCACGTTCTTGATAAAGAAGCAAGACTCAGACCAACAGGTACAGAAATGACTTAAGAGACAATGTCAACAATGTGCTAAGCTCAGCTTTCGACTAGGGTTGTTAAAGACATACAGTCACCCCTCGCTACACCGCAAAAAATTATATGAAAAAAATTATATATATACATATAAAATAAATGGCTGGGTATGACCCATTATTAGTAAATCACATGTAGTATTCTGCTCACCTAGGCATCAGTAATGAAACAAAACTTTGATGAGGCAAGTCCACACAGAGATGCCAAGCGGAGATAAATCTATCAATAATAATAATTATAATTATTATTATAGTAACCACTTTGAGTGTATGGAATAATAAATAAACAGTGCATTAGTGTATGTTGAAAACAGGAAGTTGATGTGATAAGGAGAGGGGGTAGGATTAAACAATATCTTCTTTTTTCTAATCTTTTTGGACATGTGGAATTGTAGATGGTAAGATGAAGAATTCAATATGCATATTCAAGATAAATTAAGCCATGAAATTTAACGGTCGTTAAGCGTTCCTTTGTGTACAAGCGGACAAAATTAGTTTTCTCCGTGGGGTGTCTGGGCTCTTATTTAGAGATAAGGTGGGAAACATTGTCAAGCTTGGAGTAGAACCGCTTCTCCTCCGCTGGGAGAGAAGCCAGATGATGTGGGATCTCCACTGGAGATTCGAACACTGAACCTCACGACTGTGAGGCCAACATGCTACCCACTCATCCACTGTGCGGCACTAGAAGATAAATGTATTATATAAATGTATACAGCTAAATAAACTACTCACCATCTCTGGAGTGGAGTAAATAAACCCCCCAACAACAAATAAATGGGGTAATATCAGCACCAACTGTATCACATAAGTCCTCTCCTCATCTGAGGCAGGCGCATCCAACACGCTCCAAACATGCCATCATGCGTCCAGCAGTGAAACCACCACCTGTACCAGTCCATGAACATGAGCAGAGGCGGAAGCAAGCACGTTTGCCACCCTCAGGACCACCATGTCCACCTTCCGGTCCCCGTCCAGAACCACCTAACAGACCTCCACCACCTTGTCCTGTTAGCAAACCATCAGTGGTAAATATGATGATGTCGACATTTATATGAAGTCTTTAACTAACTTTGTCCTTGTTGTAACTTTTTTAGCAAGCAGGAGGCCAAATAGTCACTACCAATGCACTGCTGAAGGGAAAAGCTGCTTTGGCGCCATCTGCTGGATATAAAAATTCATACGGGTGAGTTAGTATAAAAAAAAACCCATCAAATTTAAACCAGTATACTGTAAAAGTGTCAATCAACATTGCATTGTTATTTTTGGAAAGCCAGAATTTGATACAACATAACATAAGTCTTATTGTTTCCCCTAATCTAGATCTTGAATCTCAGGGAGATGTTGGGGACCAATTCTATCAAAAAATATATATACTCTACTTGATGCTCTGGACCTGTGGACTGTATTTTTTTTACGCATTGGACCTGTGGACTGCATTTAATTTACGCTGTGACTCCAGGGGAAAGAAATGTGAATTATTTGGTGTGAATGTCACTTGTGATGAAAATGATCTGGAATATTATATATTATTCCAAAACAAAGAAAATGAATGTTTACATTATCTAATAAAAACGGTGCCTCTGAAAGAGCACCAGCTGTAAATGGATATCTTATATTAAGAAAATATGCCAGTGCTGAAGTGCTTGTTATTCTTCTTATTTGCCGGTAAATTTGGGATTTGAACTAACCCAGCCTGTATTGGCAGGCTGACTGATATGACTGATATGACTTGATGGCAGAAGTGTAGCAGATGTATTTAATATTTTTATAGCTTAATTTCAGCACCTTCTTATTTACTGCAAAAATGACCAGTCTGTTCAGATAGCAACATTTTCATATTTTCAGTTACTTGGTAACACCGCTGCCATATTTTGTCTTCTCTAAAGAATTTCTATGCAAACCTAGTATTTGTAACTTAATTTCATTTTCAACTGGAATTTCAATAAAATTGATCATGTTATGCATTTGATCTTGTTTGGGCTGCACACATTGCACAGATTGCTTAGATAGATAGATGCATAGATATTGAATTGACTTTTTTGTTTGATTTAAGAGTTTTTTACAAACATATGACATTTACAGTGGATGCCCACAATTCAGCCAATTCTCAAATTTTGGGCTTTTTTTGGTGTCTGAAAATACGGCATTTTTTCCACAGAAAATACATCTCGTTCATTCACCATATCCATCCATCCATCCATCTATCCATCTTCTATGCCGCTTATCCTCATTAGGCTCACGGGTATGCTGGAGCCTATTCCATATGACTTTGGGCGAGAGGCGGGGTACACCGTGGAATGGTCGCCAGCCAATCCCAGGGCACAAATAGACAAACATCCATTCACTAAGGCAAGTTTTCCCGTAGAAAATAATGTAAGCTCCAGAGAACAAAAAATGTAAAAATGACTACACTTACAGTAAAAGAAGACAGTTGAAATAGTTTGACCATTAAAAACAGTAGATATGGAAAAAACTGCTGTAGTTTAGTGACATATGTCAGGATTATGATATATACTATATATAAATTATAATTTTTAATAAATACATGGTAATAGAGGTAAAATGTGCAACAGAGGTTTTCTTTTTGCAACGGCGTATCCCTCCAGCCATTTGACGTGAAGCCATGTACCCTGTACTCCTGAACACTTACAAAACGTAAACGTTTTTTATCTTAATTAAATTTAAATATGGACCGTAATTAATTTGTGAATTAATTTCACAATATTTCCATTTTACATTTTGATAAAGTTTCACATGATCACTGATAAATAGATAAGTAATCATCCTACATGTTTTTTATTCCAGGCTGATGTCGATACCCTTCCGTTTGAATTGGTTGTTCTCTCGCAAGGCTATGGTTTAAGTCTGCATATAAAATAATGCCAAATTGAAGGGGAAAGTTGAACAATCACGATAAAGCCATATTTGAAGTGCAAAAATACATACAACCAACAATAATATTTGAGGGAATCCCACCAGATGCTTTCACCTAAGCCAAACTGAAATAATGCTATTTTGTAAAAGCAGAAAGGACACACACACATGCAATGCAAATCGACAGAGTAGACAAAAATAAATCTCCAGCCGTTAGAGTAGATGACAAATTGAACTGGAAATCCCACATTAAAAATGTAGAACAAACAGCGGCAAGAATTACTTCAATACTGAACAAAACTAAATTTGTTCTGGACCAAAAGTCACTCCAAACTCTTTATTGTTCTCAGATGCCTAGATGCCATAGCCTAGTTATTGTGTGGAGATATGGTAATGGGAATTATTCAATCTTATTTGAACATGCATGTAAATGACATTGGATTCCATCACTTAATACAATTGACAGTTCCACATGTCCAAAAGGAGTAGGAAGAAGCAAAGCTTATTACTCTCCCCTATTTCAATACATTTGTACACTTCCTGCAGTTACTACGTTTGAATGCATAAGTAAGGTCATGTGACAGTGTGTTAAATAGTAGTCCTTGTCATGGGATGATGACATATTATGATACTCATAATAAATAATAATGATAGTGATAATAGTTATGAGTGGTGTATAACAATTGTAACAAAACGTTGTTGTAGTACAGACAATGTTCTCACTAGGATGAAAAGTTCCTAGTACAAGTATAAGGTGATGGTAACAAACATAGCATTAGCGGTCAACAGACAGAAAATTGACTCTCCGAGGAATTAAGTAATTGGCCTTGGATGTACACAATATTTCACGACTCTTCTTTTTTGTATTTTGTAAACATCAATTGTTTGTAATGTTTCTTGAAGTCATTTAAAATGAATTAGCCCTATTACAACCAATCAATCATTTTTAAATGATAAATGTCAGATTTTAGCACACAGTACTTAAGATTAATTAGGCTGACATAGAATGACAAAATACCTTCGTAGTCAAAAATAACAATTGTTGACCTTCATTTTAGCTTGCTTGGATTTCAGTTTTTGCATTGCACCATATAGACATTTATCAAGCATGTGTCCATTTTCAATGGCTCAAAAGTATTTGGACAATTGTCCAGGGGTTGTCTGAGTTTTTTCCATCTACTACCATCTATTTTTGCTCCATATTTTCCATTTTTGCTGGTTTTTTTTAAATTTTATTTCTTCAACGTGACAATAAAACACCCTGTACACAAAACGCATGAAGGACATATACTATAAAGTAATACAAATATTAAACACAAAAATAAAATTCTTATTATCCCAGGCTAGTCTTTTCCTCCCAGATTTCCCTGTAACAGTGCATGGAATACACTGCCTGGCCAAAAAAATGGCCACCTGGATTTAACTAAGCAAACAGGTACGAGGTTCCTGCAGTTGGTCAGGTCTAGGTTCAGCAACACTATGTGCTCAAAGAATGAGGTCAGCAGGAACAACGCTAAAAACTAAATACCTCCACCAATGTGGGAGTGAATAATGGGCTCCCTTCACTGTGAGTGAGAGTTTTAAAATGTAATCCATCATTATTATGAGAGTGTGTTTGTAACCACAAACATTTGTATACGGACAACGTGCACTCACTTTTATGTGGACTGGGGGGCAGGGCCCTAATGTGAAACTTGAGGGACACATGCCTGTACTTGTGGCAAACACATTTAATTGCAAGCATTGTCTCCAGCTGAGCACAGTTAGTGATTGACTAGCATGTCATTTCCAGCAGCGATTCATTTCTAAGAGACGGTGATTGGCGGAGGGACGGAACACCAGGGTGACACACCAGTGGGGCACTAAAAAGATTACCCCACCTGCAGAGAGACATAATGATGCCTTGTACTGTTGATGAGCTCAACCTTTTCTACATATATGCTCTGGGTCAGGGCTTGCTTTACTTGATGCTTATTGGTTATAATTGGAACAATAAGGTCAATTCCTGTATTTTTGTTGTAGACTGAAAACATTTAAGTTTGGGGGGTCTTGACAGAACCCTAATTATGATGTAGAAAATTTTCACCACTTAATTAAAGAATTAACCCTTTTTTGAGGTGTTGATTTTTGACCAAAGTAGTACCTGATACAATTTTTTCAAAATATTTGGTTTATTTTGTGCTCTGACGCAAAATGTTTTTTTTCATGTGGCTTCAATTGCACTTTTACGGTCCAGGAAGTGGACAAAACCTCCCAAACCCTTATCCAGAGTCCCAGCACGACCCCAAAATTGCATACAATGCCACTTTTCTGACGGGTCAATTTTCAGACGTTTTTTTTTTCTTTTGTTGCAAAATGTCATTTTTTCAAGTGACTTCAATTGCACTTTTACAGTCCGGGAGGTGCGGGAAACTTCCCAAACCTTCACCAGAGCTCCCAGCAAGACCCAAAAGTCACATGAAAGCACAACTGTAAAACAAATGTTTTGTGGACTGAACAATTCTTTAGGCCCTTTTCTGTGTTTTGTGCAAATTCCAGCCCTGCCTGCTTTTTGCTCATGAGTGCAGCCTATACAGGCAAATCCTCTCCTACCCAATCAGAAACTGAGTAGAATATACATTTGTTGTTATTTATTGATTGAATAAGCAACCAAACACACTTGTCTTGTTCCACACTTGTCATGCTCAGATGAAAACTGTAGGTTCCAGCTAAAGGTGCTATCTTCTGAATTGTGCATCTGACCCAGACTTGGAAATAAAAGGTGAAATGTTACTCTTGGGTCTGTCTTTTGATGCCAACTCCATATGTTTTCATTCTACGGCAAAATTAAAGGAATTAAGCTCAATGTTCTAATACTTCTACAGGGCACTGTAGCTCATATTTAGTGCAAAAATAGTATACACTGGCTGATTTGTGCAGGAAAAAAATGGGTTTTGTGCATTACTTTTAGCAATTACTTTGTTTCTCAGCATTTATAGCTATGCGGGACTCAACCCTCGGGACGGATGGTGGGTTATGGAGTTAAGTGTTGCTTTTGCTTGAGGCAATAAAAGGTCAACATCAATGATTCATGAGAGGAAAATGTCATAAGGAGGAGAGGGCGTCAGGGTGGACTTTTACCTTTCAGCATTTTTTCAATAACCGCCATCATGCATGCAGTTAGTCAATGTCGTCGCTGTCAGCATTTTTTGGAATATATATCTTTTTACAGCGGCATAGCAGAACACAGATCAGCTCAGGCCGTGACCCTAATGAGGATAAGCGGTATAGAAAATGAATGAATGAATGAAAGATCAGCTCAGGCGGTTTCCTCTCGTGTTGTTTACTTAGCCTGAGAGGTTTTGACCTACAGCTTTGTGTAAATCAATGAGGAAGTCCATTGAATGCACTCCATCTGAGTTCAGAGTAAAGCCCTTTCAATCTAATTAGAGCCCATTGGATGCCCTTATGAAAAAAATATATCTAATGACCTCATGGCAGCAGGGGATCATCCGCTGATTCCTTCATTTCATCGTGTATGCGTGCACGAGTGTGAGAGTATGACAGACATGACCTTTTACCTACCCTTTACCCACTTTATTGTAAACACTGGTAATTGCCACCTACACGATTACACAATAAGCCTCACAGAAACTTCTGCAGAAACTTCTTCCATATAGTTGGTAATAGTAGAATTTATTTTAAGCATGTTACATTAGAACACATATTACACATATTACAAATCACAGTTCCACATGTCCAGAACGGAGTAGGAAGATGCACATTTTATTTAATCCTGTTTAATTTGATCCTTTTGTGGAATAGTGAATTTGAGTTTTTTATTAGCTAGCTCTGAGCTATAATCACATATTAGGACATTAAGAAACACTTTTGTAAAATAGTTTATTTTGTGTGTATTGAACTGATAGAATATGAGGGATTCATTTACTTAATTGCACTAATAAAAATAATATTTTTTATAGTTTTTCCAATTCATTGAGCTGCACGTCTATATACTTTTTTTATTTAAACACAAAAATTTTCTCACGACCCCCAGAAACAGCTTATAAATATTTGACACAGAGTGAAAATATGTTTACCCACATGGACACCGCTAATTTATAATTCTTGAAGAAAAAAATCTGACTTTCTCTGAACCTGCTGACTAAAAAACCTGACTAGGATGTAAAAAGTTGAGAAGTTGATATGCATTCTAGATTTTATGCCACATCATAAAAAAAACATGTAAGAAAAATAGAAGATAACTGTGTAATGTTACGTTCATGAAAAATAGTGGCAGATAAAACTTTGCAATTACTGAAATATACGTCAGCAATAAGAATTGTGATGTTTTGGACACACATTATTTTTCAATCCAATTCAACAGCAATACATAATTAACTTAAGAATGTTTGTGTGTGTATTTTGCAAAAAGCACATCCATAATGATTTCTACTGCAAATCATTTTACAGGATGCAATTCAAGTGAATATCAGTGCCCGCTCAACACCACCATGAGATTCCAGTCGTGTTTTTGTATTCGTTTTTCCAGTAATATCCAGGATTATATCATCAATCAAGGAAAGACCAAACATTATCCAGGATTCGTTTTATCATCACTATACCTCAACAATGTGACAATTACATCCATGAAATGTTCATTTCACCTACGAGTAACAATTTTGAAATACTGTACATAGCATTGTAAAGATCTCTGCTGGAACGGGTCATATTTAAGTCAGTGCAGTTTTAGCATTATTCCACACTAATTGTTCTTGATACCTCACAAACATGAAGACAAGTACACACAACACCAATGGTTCTACACTGCAGTCTATTCATCAAAGCTGCTGTTGCCACGGTGATAATGCTGATGATGTTAATTTTTTTTCAGTTGTCCTGGCGCTCCCACGGCACCGGGTCGTTTTCATCCAAATGCGATCCCGTCTCCCTCTCCTGCCAGAACTGCTCCACATCAGGCAAGATCATCCCGTCCTTGTCAACACTTTCCTCCAGCTGTGCATCTCTGCTGGTTCCCGCCTTGATGCTCAGGCTCCTCTCCACCCTCAGCTGGCCCGAGGTCTCCGGTCTGGGGCACGGCGACTGGAGGGATGTGGGTTTGTGCGGTCCGGGTTTTGGCTTCACGGGAGGCTGTTTGCGCAGGGTTAGGCGCCGCCACAACCCACGGTAGCCTTCTCTGAACTCCTCGGAGAGGGAGAGCACAATGAGTGGGTTGATGAGAGACAGGGAGAAGGTTAGCAGTTGAGCGCAGAGGGTGATGAGAAGAGGAGGAGATGAGATGAAGGTGTGAGATCCTCCTGATGCTACTGAGTGGCGCTCCCAAAGCCACACCACCCACTGTGGAAGCCAGAGGACAGCTGTGGCAACAGTGAGATTGAAGAGCATCAAGGTGAGCTTCCTGGACCTGATCTGTGTCCGCAGATTTTGAGTTTTACTGGAGCGGCGCTGGCACTGACCGTATGCCTTCCAGAAGTATATGAGGGCAAAACTAAGGGGGGCGCAGTACACCCCCAGTGGGTATGTCTTTGTGTACACAGACATGAACTCCCACGCTTCTGGCGGAATCAGGAACACACACATGATCCCGTGAAGCCCTCGCTGGAAGGTAGAGAAGAGCCAGTGAGGGATGGTGACAGTGCACGCTGACAGCCAGATGAAGAAGAGTACAACGAGGATGGAGCCCAGGTGGATGCTCATCTGCTTGGTGGGATTAGACACGTAGCGGTAGCAGGCTTTGGCCATGATGGCCACAGTGAAGCTCTTTCCCGCCATGCAAGAGTGAAGGAACCAGTCAGACGTCTTGCACACCACCCAGCCGAGAGTCCAGCTGGTCTTGGAGAAGGAGGCGGCTCGGAAGGGAACAGTGAAAAGCAGCACCAGGCTGTCTGCGAACATTAGGTTGAAGATGAGTGAGTTGATAAGGGACAGTTTGCCCTTGTGAGCGTTGGAGAACAAGATGGCCACAGCAGTGACGTTACAAGTGACACCCAGCACACAAATGACACCCAGGATGGACGGCACCAGCACTCTCAGCTCCCCGGGGTCCAAATGTTGGAAGGATCCACCGCTGGTATTAGATGACCACTGGTTTATGGAGCGGTTCACCACCGTCAAATTGTTCCCAGACAGTTTGTCCATCTTGTCCAAAAGAACAAAAAAGCCTCAACAAGGTAGAAAAGATTTGCCCAAAAATATGTAAAATTATACAATGAAATTGTTAATAATATTGATCCTTAATCTGTGATCACAGGGGAGCTGCTGTCTCTGTGAGAATTTATCCTGACACACGATGCTGCAGCTGGGGTGGCATCTTATAAAGATGCTGTTTGATTGACAGCTGGTGTCCCCAGCTGACAAAAGGCGTGGAGACTGAAGTCGCAGGGGGCCAATTAAGGAGACTGTACCACAAAGCTACTATTTCTTACACGCACATTCTTTATGCACAATTCATTACTAGTACCATAACTACTTCATTAAATACCAAATATGCACATTTCTTGAAGCTGTGGTGGTGGGCTGCCTGGGACTGCCTCCGCTGTGTAGTGCCGCTGCTGCATCTGCATTTTTTTAATGACATAGAGCAATTTATAGGACTTAAGTATTTATTAACTTATTTAACATTTTTTTACAGCCATCATGACATGAACCAAAAACATTGCAAAACTGTTAACTTAAAGACAAAGTTGATGAGAGTTCTTGAAGTGAGAGTCTAAAATGTCGACTATAATGCAACACACACCTTCCAAAAACCTTTTGCCTCATGAGACCACAGAGTATTTTCCCAGAGGTCTTGCGGATCAACAATCTTTTTTGGCAAAATTGAGAGGAAGCTTTATGTTCCTTTTGTTCAGCAGTGCTTTTTGTCTTGGAATGCTGACGTGCGGGCCATTTTTTGCCAGTGTCTTTCTTATTGTGGAATCATGAACATAGACCAGTTCTGTGGATGGTGTTGTGGGATCTTGTGTGACCTGTGGTCAGTTTGGTTGATCAGACACTCCTGGAAAGGTCCAAAACTGTTCCATGTTTTTACCATTTGTTTGTAACAGCTGTTATTGTAGTTAGATAGAGTACCAAAAAAGCTATAGCAATGGCTTTATAAACTTTATCCGATATATACTGTAGACTGACTGATAGATCTACATTTGTTGCATCAAATATCTTCATTTTGTCTGAAAAAGTAGTAGTATTGGGCTGCACTGTGGCATAGTGGTTAGTATGTTGGCAAAACAGTCAGGAGATCTGAAATATCTGGGTTTGAGCGTCTTTCTTTTGGTAAATTCTATGCTGAACTAGCCATGGAGCACAATATTCTGTGGCCTTGAAAGATCAGTTAAAATCGTCTAAAATGGCTGGTGCTGAAGGGGTGAATGGTGGAAAATGGCTGGGATTGAATGAGTTAATGTTATTAGTGGATAAAGAGACAGGGTTGTGAGAGAGAGGAGTGTGAGGAGGAGACAAGTGTGGAAGTTGCCTTGGAATTGAGCATTCCTGTTGGCTTTAAGGTTGGCAATAAAACTTTAAAAAGTGTCAGACTGTGTGTGGCTCCATAAGAGCGATATCAGTGGTGTCAGACGTGGGATCCTAACCCACACCCAGATCTCTGCCGGAGCTAAAGAGGCTTTGCGTCACAATACAAGTGATTTATGAAAATACTCTATCCACCAATAAAATAAACAGCAAGGTGGCACTCCTAGGTCCAATGAAGAAAGAGAAATTGTGTTTTGAGAGGGAGAGAGAAAGTGATTGGAATTGAGCACTGTTGGCAGTATAATCATCCTTCGTTAGGTAATTACTTCCAGACCCAACTGCATTAAATTAATTTTTGCCATATAGGATTCAATGGTAATAAATGTAATATTACTGCTTATGACTTTCTAAATCATCCAACCATCCATTTTTTATGCCGCTTATCCTGAAACCTAACCCAGCTGACTTCAGGCGAGAGGCGGGGTACACTCTGGACCGGTCGCCAGTTAATCACAGGTCAGACAAACAAACATTCACAGTCACGTTCATACCTATGGACAATTTAGAGTTACCAATTAACCTAACATGCATGTTTTTGGAATGTGAGATGAAACCGGAGTACCTGGAGAAAACCCACACACTCACGGGAAGAACATGCAAACTCCCCACACAAATGCCCAACGCAGATTCAAACCCTGGTCATCCAAATCTCCTGACTAGCCAACATGCTAACCACTCTACCACTGTGCAGCCCATTAAGGATATAACAATGAAATAACATCCCTATTGCACTCCTAATATTCATCGCTTCCTATTATGCTAGAGGGACTCTAGACGCCTGCTACTAACAAGCTAGTGAGTTAGTGAGCTAACCAGTTAGCCTCGAGTTTATTTCTTCTAAGCTCAAGAAAGGGTTTCAAACTGAGTGGAAAAGAAGGACATGGCAAAAACCCACAAACTTACCACTTCCACACGGAATGGGAGGAGAGGCTTGTTTTCACTCTCTATCCACGGCTGGCTACATGAAGTGCATGGTAGGGTGCTGCGACCTAGTGGCCTGAATACTGCATATCTTCTTCATTAATTGATCATTAATTATTTCTGAAAAAAGGAAGCTCTAACTCTACAACATTATAGTTTAAATTTGACCAAACTTAGTCTTTAAGTGCATGCAACAAAAATAATTTTCCAACCCTAGAAAAAAGCCAAACTAAACTGTGACATTATTACACTTTTTGAGCAAAGCTCTTCCTCATAAGTAAAAGCATTGTCTTTGGTAAAGTAACAAACAGACAGGTTTACATGAAAATGTTAGGGACTGTTGCCGAGTATTTATATAGGCTCATGTATTTACAGCATGTGATACAGTAATCATTCTGTCCTTCTGCCCACATGGGGGCGCCCTCACACTGCAAGCTCACATGCACACGCATAACAAAGGAGCTTTTGAACTTGCACATCTTTATTATTTTTTTAATCCAAGAAAAGTCCAGTAAGCATAAAGACTGCATTCTTATTACATTCTGAGCTATAAAATGTTGTTTGTTTGAATTAGAATTGTCACAAAGGAAAGTCACATTTCTTGACATGTACATTATTAATTCCCTGATTTCACAGTTTTCTTAGCCCCCCCCCTTTTAGTGCTTAGCTCAGGTGACGCTGGCTCTTAACAGGTGCTAAAATCCATATGTTGAAAATGTTAGCACACTCTTCTTCCACAAGATGCAAACAATCTGAGAGTGTAGAAGTCATCTTCATTATGTCCTTTACATGCAACATGTTAGAATTATAAATAAACTTTCTAAGTAGAAAGTCTTTTTTTTGTTTTTTTAAGAACTATCCAATAAATTGCAGCAGGTCATGGTGATAATACTATATGTGCTGGCTTGTAAAGTACCTGCGGGGTTGGAAGTATTATACACATCATTGTGTTACATTTTGGGGGTCTTACTCTTCTTTCATGTTTGCTCATTATTGACAGACGGGAAACGAAACAAAACATTCACACATCTGTATCCACCCCCGCCCACCCCCACCCAAATCCTTTGTACATCGAACCCCCACATACCAAAAGAAGGCACCACAGCAGCTAAACAAACCGGCGTTAAATAAAAGCATGAATAAAAATAGCCTCATTCACATCACAGACTACAGTCGTCCTAGCGTGGGGACGAGACGAAGGGTACTAGAAAGACTGACCGCAGCCAGAAAAGGCATTGTCAGCTTTTGTGCTGTCCAAAAAGGATGCCTTTTCTCACAGGGATGCAGGTAAGAGTTCACTGTATTTGCTGTATCCCTTTTTTCCTCCAGAGGGCTGCTACATCTTGTTGGTCATGCGGCTGTCATCTTGCTGCACAGGATTCCCTTTGCTAAATAAATTCGACATTCAGTTCAGAAACCCGCACAACTGATTCCAGAACTGGACGTCCTCAGTGCAAACCATGTGAGCAGCAACAGGCCTGACGAAGGCAGATCGAGGCTCCATACGGCTTTTCTCTATTAGATAAAAACGCCCTTCCAATGCCCCGCAAATAAAGAGGTCATGGATGAAGCAGGGGGGGACAGCGTGCTTTAGTTGATCTTGTCTTGGAAGATGTAAAGATTGTTGGTGGCCGCGACTGCAATGATGTTCTCGTGCGGATGCCACGTGGTGTGAAGGATCTTCTTGCTGAAGTCTAAACTGTCCACGCTGATCTCATCCTTTCGACGTTTGCCACCCACGCACACCTGCAGGACAACATGGCCGATTAGGAGGAGTGTTTTTACAGCCTTTATTACAGCATTTGTACCACTCCATTTTCTTCTGCTTATCCGGGTCCGGGTCGCGGGGGCCGCATTTTCAGTAGGGAAGTCCAGACTTCGCGGTCTTCCCAGTAAAATACTACTACTAATCTGAGCAAGCTTCTTTGATTTTATAGCTTTGTCAGTTGCTTTGCACACACAAATGAAAACCATTTGACAATGTTTAGCAGCTTCATAGCTGCTCAGTTAAATTGAGTATCAAGCAGTTACTTCAGAGTTCACAAGTAGATATAAAAGTAAAAATACTTTTACTAAAAGTAGTAAAAAATACCTCCATCGGGAGGACACCAAGGCGTTCCCAGGCCAGCTGTGAGACATAGTCCCTCCAGCGTGTCCTAGGTCTTCCCCGGGGCTTTCTCCCGGCTGGGCATGGTGGTATTAGTATTTGGTATCGATCCATACACGATGAGTGTGGAGTTTGTTCCTGTGCATGTTTCTCTTCACACTTTGCCAGTCTTCTTACATTTCAGAAGCATGTTCTTAAAGGTTACTGAAGCTCTACATTAGGTGCAAATGTGCATGTGCATGCTTGTCTGGGACTGCAATAATCACAATAATGTAGAACAGAGTCGTATATTTTTACCAATTCATTAATAATCTAGGGGTCTTAATTGCCTTGGATGTTTTTTTCTGCCTCTTACCAAAACAATTCTGTTACAACTATGTGGCAATGTTCATAACAAGGTTGATAAACACCCCGTATCAACATCAGTCACCCCACAAAGCTTCTTCAGGCATAAGGGCAAAGAAACCCTCTAGAATTTCATTGCCATTCTGGAAGGGTGCGTGTTTTACGTGTGCACATAAACACATTCCATACATGCATTGCAAACACACAAACCACACACAGTGATCTGTAAGGTTTATTGCAGTTGACACTGTTGGTACCTTGCGGGGCTTGAGAATGGCTCGAGGCTTGCTGTTCTCCCTCGATGCTTCCAACGTGACGTCCCGCTTGGTGTTGCGGTCGAACATTCGGAAGAAGTTGTTGTAGGAGCCGGTCATGATGACGCTGAGTAAGATGGAGAGGAGAGTGGAGCCTTAGTGGTATGTACAGTATGATGAAGGTAGAAAGATGGAGGGACTCTTACCTGTCTGAGCCATTCCAGACACACTCAAACTTGTCAAAGATGCAGTCGTTCTCATAAAGTGAGCAAAGTTTGCCCCGTAAGTAGTCATGCACCTAGAACAACAACGGTGTTGTGTTAACAATGACTTTTGTTGGCAAAATAATCACACGTCCTTTTAAACAAGAAAACTGATTAAACCTGTTTTGTTGACTCAATATTGGCATTATTAATATACCAATTATATCTGCAAGCATGCCCATCAAGAAATAAAGCAGAAACCCACACAATTTAAATTATTCCTTTTGTTTACATATATTTATTTTATTTTCAGGCAGAAATTTGACTTTATTTTATTTTTAAGCAATTTAAAATACATATTGTCTGAGTCAGGAACCAATAATAAATCAAACTTAGTTTAAAAAGTTGTATCTGCCCATCCTATTTATACAAAAATGACAAAAATGCAGTGAGAACTCTTTTAAGTGCGCATATCTACTAATAAAAAAGTAGTAGTATTTTTACTACTTTTAGTAAAAGTATTTTTACTTTTATATCTACTTGTGAACTCTGATTTAACTGCTTGATACTCAATTTAACTGAGCAGCTATGAAGCTGCTAAACATTGTCAAATGGTTTTCATTTGTGTGTGCAAAGCAACTGACAAAGCTATAAAATCAAAGAAGCTTGCTCGGATTAAAATGTGTGGAATTATGATCACAACAACGCCCCCCACCCATAAAGTGCACTGCTGCCACATGCTCTGCTTTGACTAATCCCGGCAGTCCTGGTGACGAGGGTGATACAGGCAGCAGGTGACGGGGGAATTCGACCGAGAATCCCTTGAGCCCTGCAATGGCCTCCTTATCAATCATGACCTGCCCTAAGAGAGCTTTTGTCCATGATCAGACAGTGTGGATCTGACCCCGGTGACCCACCGCTGTGGGAGGTTGTGCCCTTCAGGTTGAATCAGTAGCACCAGTATCTATCTTCTTACAGGATGGGGGCTCAATAAGCACTCTAGGCCTGATTGTTAAAGCTGGTGCGGTTAGAGCGTGACAGTAGGACAGGATATGTTGAGTGATTAGTCCAAAATCAATATGTTGCGATTGCATCTTAGCATTATTTAAAATCTAGCAACAGTCCCCATACCCAACACTGCATCGGAAAATAGGGGATGTTTTCTGGAAAATAAGGGAAATTCTGGTCTTTCCACCAAGGTTCTGCTGGTGTAACAGACTGGTTAAACCGAGGTATTATGTTATCGCTGACTTTACCATCTATAGAATGTGTTATGCTGATGTTACTACAATCTATGCGGTATTTTTGTACAGCCAATATCGACCGACAATATTGGCTATAATATGAGTTCATATCGTTTTTTCTGACAATGGTGATATCGGCATGGACGTGATGACGTTCTCGGCACAGCATCGAGTTTGCCAACTCAGTATGTCCGCAATCTGTCACTATTTCCACATTTCACCTTTGGTTTGTAAATATGCAATTTGCAATGAAAGTGTTGGTTATAGGTGGAGGGAGTATGACGTTTTCCTCTAATAATAATCTAATATGCTCCGTTCTGGCTGCATGTTGGTCGAGTGGTTAGCATGTTGGCCACACAGTTAGGAGATTTGGTGGCAACTCTGTGTGGAGTTTGCATGTTCTCCCTGTGCATGGGTTTTTCTCCGGGTACTCCTCCCACATATTAACCTATGCATGTTAGGTTAATTGGCGACTCTGAATTATCCATAGGTCTGAATGTGAGTGGTTGTTTGTTTGCCCTGTGATTGACTGGCGACCAATCCAGGGTGTAACCCTGCCTCCCTCCCGAAGTCAGCTGGGATAGGCTCCAGCATACCATAAAAAACGGCTGAAAATGGATGGATGCGTCGTTCGTGAATAAGCCCAGTTTATAATTTCACTGATTGTATCCGATTACAGTTTCATGCTTTACACTTTCCTTTGTTCTACTGCGGAATGTTTATGCCGTATTGTAATGTTTCATTGGATTTTTATTTGTACATCTATTAAGACTAACCTGTCTTTTTCGTATATAGTGGTAGAACATGTCTAGTTGACTATTGGTCAGAATTTTTTAATGATTTGAGATGAAAGGTTTAACCAATATCTTCTATATTATCTGTATTTTATATTACATATTTCAGTATTTCCCTTATTTATCCACAAACATTGTGTATTTATAAAATGCATCTATTGGTCTCACTGTAAAATAGAAAGCACAATGTGTTCATTTATTACACGAGATGTGACCTGGCATTCGATTGAGAGACAAGCTGCTGCCTACAACGGTATCAGTTTATGTTGGTATCTCAAATGAAGTGCCGGGCAATATCGGTAAAATGGATATTGGTACAAGCATCTCTTGCTGACAGGTTTAGCAAGTGCATGCAAGAGAGCATGACAGAATGGTACCTGGTAGGTCTCCAACGGTTTGTTCTCCATCTGCAGGTCCCACACCTTCACAGTGAGGTAGTCCCTTGTCATCAAGTAGCGCCCATTGTGGCTGAACTTCACATCAGAGATGGATGAGATGATTTCCGAAAAAAACGAGCGCGTGGCAGGATCCTCCGGTTCTTCAAAGTCTGTAATACAAGAAACGGCGTACATTTTAAGCATCTGAAATTAAATGAGGTTGAGACAAGACAGGAGATTTCACTGCGGGGGTGTCATCTGCTAACACTAAGACAACAAAGCAAGGGTATTCATTCGGCTGCAGCAGCTGCATCCCCTCACAGGATTATTTGTGTGTGTGCCCTGACGGAGACAGCCATGGGTCAGCATGATGGCTAAATATTGGTTATGATACATATCGATTCTGGCAGCTGCTCATCTGCACGCAGGGGATGAGAACGAGACATTCCATTGTGAGCTGTCAACTTATTGTTCTTCCTCCTCCTCCTCTTCTGCCCTCCCACCATTCCTCACCACTTTCCTCTCTACTTCTTTCCACCATCCTCCACCTTCTACCCCCATGCACTGAGACGTGCCAGTGGGGAGTCTAATGAGGGATGTGGGGCGAAAGATGGAAAAATGAGGGGGTGACGGGAGGTTACAGGAAGGGGATAAATTTAGGAAAAAAACAAATCAATGTCTAAGTAAGGCCCATTTGAGCCTCGCTGGATTTACGCATGTGTCAGTGATGCATGTTTATATGCATGTGTGTGCGTCTTCGCCCTCCCTCCTGCTCTCGCCCCCCACTAGGGGCACATAATAGGCTACCCGGGGAATTGGCAGGTCCTTTTTCTTTCTGTCCCGGGGCTCAGTATCTTTGGCACTCTCCTCTCCCTCTGTTCATCCTTCTCTCTTCCTTCCATTCATCTCATTGCTAACGCTGATTAATTTCATCTCACTGAATTTATAGATGTGTGTATGTGTGGGGGGCTGCCCTATGATAAATATATCTTACTTATTTGCGGTATTGCATGGAAATACATATTTATTTATTATTAATCTGTCATGAAGCTAACAAGAACAGTGTATGCATGCGTGTGTGTGTATTGGCGCCTCAAACTCACTCCCTAATCCTAACAATTCCCACATTTCCTCATTGAACCCAAATGCACCGTGCATCCCGACAAGCCGCGTTAGTTAGCACACGCTCCAGTGAATGCATCAATACATCGGAAGGAAACGACAGACAATATTGGACAACAAGGTGTGTCCATGCAGGACTAATGCAATGAGTTTGCCTGTTTAAAATGTCAATGTGTTCATTATTCATTCAGTTGAAGTGTTTGCCTGTTGACGTAAGGCCATTCTTTGTTTAGGGGTACACACTGGGATTTATTGATGGGTTATCAGTCCTGGCATGCTGAGCTGGGGGAATGCTGCGAGTCCCAGCCACACAAAGGTGCTGCCTATCTTCCTTCGTTATGTGTGTTACAGTACATACTGTACGAAGCCTTTTAGACAAAATCTAAACAATACTCATGTTTTTCTACAAATATTTTAAATACTCTTTTGGATTTGTTGTCATATTAATATTTTCGTGCCTCTCAGCCAGTTAGATGTTTCTCTGCTCTGATGATTTGCAAACCTGTGTCAATCATAGTTCTCTCTCCTTGTTTCCCTTCTTATTTCATGTCTCTTGGATGGTTTTGTGATTGTGACTAGACTAGTGTCTAAAAGTGTATAGTGATTTGCTGTTCAAAGGAAATAAAACCTTTGAAGCATAATAGCTGTAATTTCTCTCGATATCAAAGGAAATAAAAAAAATTGTCATAGGTCTAAAAGAACACATCCAGAATAATTATAGTTTTACATGCAAAAAAGCGAAATACATATTAATGACGAATTAAATGGATAAGTGAAGACTTTTTGGTGAACATGGTGATGAGGGGAGGGGATGGAAGAGCCACACGGATGCGCCATTTCAGACTTCACTTCAAAAAGTGGATGGGTGGAGGTGGATACTTTCTCACTTAACTGTATTGTAACCTTCACCAGCAGGTACAGTCATGGCCAAACGTTTTGAGAATACCACAAATACGAACTTCCACAAAGTTCGCTGCTTCAGTTTTTATATATAATATTTTTTATGGCAATTTGGATGCACTCCAGAATGTTATGAAGAGTGATACACTGAATGGCAATTGATTGCAAAGTCCCTCTAAGTCATGCAAAAGAACTCCCAAAAACACAGTTTCCACTGAATTTCAGCCCTGCCACAAAAGGACCAGCTTACATCATGTCGGCAAGGATACTGCTGCTGGTAATATTGCACATAAATATGTGAAGAAAGTTTCGGTGTGCCCAAGGAAGTCCGGCAAGCACCAGGACAGTCACTGAAAGTTGATTCAGCTGCGGGATCTAGTGTGCTTGCTCAGGAATGGCTGCAGGCAGGCGTGAGTGCATCTGCTCGTGAGGTGAGGTAAAGACTTTTGGAAGATGGCCTGGTGTCAAGCCCGGCAGCAATATAGCCACTCTCCAGAAAAAAATCACGGACAGACTGGTATTAGCAAAAGGTACAGGAATTAGGACGTGGTGGTAATGGTAATGGTTTAATTTTATTTGAACATGCATGTAAATTACATTGGAATACATCACTTAAGACAATTGACAGTTCCACATGTCCAAAAGGAGTAGGAAGAAGCAAAGCCTCTGGTGAAGTCATTTTTTTGTGAATCCCCGTTGTGATTGTTTAAGGAATATGAAGGAAAGCTTGCCTGGAAAAAAAAGGTGAGCGCTACCACCAGTCCTGCTAACAGTAAAGCATCCTGAAATCATTCTTATTTGGGGTTGCTTCTCAGCCAAGGCAGTGGGTTCACAGCCATGAACAAAAAATGGTACCAAAACATTCTCTGGGGGCAACTTCTCTCAAACACCCAAGAACTGTTTGGTTACAGCCGGTGCTTTTTCCAGCATAATGATGCACCTTGCCATAAGCCAAAAGTCATAACTAATTGCTTCAGGGAACAAAACATCAATATTTTGGGTCCGTGACCAGGAAACTCCTCAGACCTTAATCCCTCCAAGGGCTAGTGGTCAAGAGGTGGGTAGACAAAAAAAAACAAAAACAAACATACATATTCTGAAAAGGTCCAAGCATTGAAATGCAAGATTGGGCTGCAAGTCAGGAAGTGACCCAGAAGAGAATTGATATCATCCATTCATCCATTTTCAATTCCGCTTATCCTCATTAGGGTCGCGGGTATGCTGGAGCCTATCCCAGCTGACTTCGGGCGGGAGGCAGTGTACACCCTGGACTGGTCGCCAGTCAATCGCAGGGCAGACATACAAGCATTCACACTCTAATGGACAATTTAGAGTCTCCAAATAACCTAACATGCACGTTTTTGCAATGTGTGAGGAAACCGGAGACCCGGAGAAAACCCACGCACGCACGGGAGAACATGCAAACTCCACACCGAGATGCCCAACGGAGATTCGAACCCTAAACTTCCTGACTGTGAGGCCAATATGCTACCCAGTCAACCACCGTGCGGCCATGATAGCATGCCATGTGGAATTAAAAACACTGTAAACATTAACTCTTTTAAGAAATGTAATGTAAGTGGCAATAAAAGTCTGACACAGATGAAACACTTACTTATATAGCATATTATAGTAACATCTGAAGAAATATCTGAAAACAATGAAGAAGCAAACCTTGTGAAAACCAATACTTTTGTCATTTTGTCAAGTTTTGGGCCATGCTTGTAGAATCATCACTACACACACCGGCCCAGTTCACTTACTGTAAGTGTGTCTTCGTTAAATCGTTCCCCTTCGGAACTAAGGGACTTATACATTTCAATCCTTTTGTAACAGACGTTACATTCATACTTTCATTGATCCTTGCAGACGTATGTAATTAAACAAAAGTAGAAACACTCAGAAATATGTACTGTTCTTGAAAGCCTCTTCAGCCCATGATACACTGCGTATTACAATGAAGAAAGAAACACATACAAGTCCATCATTCAATAAACTACCCATGCACATATAATAAAGATTCATAAATGTTTCCCTGGCTGGTTTCTGTCTTTAGCGTCCAAACTCAGAAAGAACCACTATCCATTATTCACAGAGATTGAGTCATCAACATGTGGATGCTTTGTTTGGGCTCTCAATTCTCACACACCGTTAGGCCTTCCGATAACTGCACAAAAATGTTGTTTTTTTTTTAAACGAATCAAAAACCCGGGGATAGGTAAAGTGAGGTTCCATGTTACACCCAATAACGGACGTTTTCATTAAAACAACTGCGATAATGTAAATGCAGTTAGCAAAGACACAGAACTGCATTCCATCATATCCAGAGGTGTTTCCAATGTTTTGCTTAGTGCTGAAGGAGAAAAACAAAATTTTGAACAGATAACATTAAGATAGTCTTTGTAAGGGGAACATTTTTGACGCAGTTCTGACACTGGTTTAATGTCATAGATTTAAAAAATAATAATAATTTCACAGTTAAAGTCTTGCCTTGTTTTTAATTAAATTTTTTAATCTTTCTAATTTGTAATTTTTAATTATTAATTCATATTTTTTCTCCCCTGAGCCACCACCTTTTCGTGGTGGAGGAGTTTGCGTGATCCTAGGAGCTAAGTTGTCAGGGGCTGTCATGCCCCTGGTAGGGTCACGCATGACAAACAGGTCCTAGGGGAGGGACCAGACAGAGAGTGGCTCAAAAGACCCCGATGATGATTAAAAACACTGGACTTCGTGTTCCCTCGCGCGGACGCGGGTCACCGGGGTCCCACTCTGGAGCCAGGCCTGGAGGTGGGGCACGATGGCAAGTGTCTGTTGGCCGGGCCTGCACCCATGGGGCCCGCTCGGGCACAGCCCGAAAAGGTGACGTGGGTCCCCCCTCCAATGAGCTCACCACTCCTAGGGGGGGCAAAAGGGGTCGGGTGCTAAGTGAGCTGGGTGGCAGCCGGAGGCGGAGGCCTTGGCGGTCCTATCCTTGGCTACAGAAGCTAGTTGTCAGTACGTGGAATGTCACCTCTCTGGCGGGGAAGGAGCCTATGCTGGTGCGTGAGGTGGAGAAATTCCGGCTAGATATAGTCGGACTCATCTCAACGCACAGCAAGGGCTCCGGAACCAGTCCTCTTGAGAGGGGCTGGACTTCATTCCACTCTGGTGTTGCCTGCAATGAGCAGGGGTGGCAATTCTTGTTGCCCCCCGGCTCCAACCTTGCACGTTGGAGTTTAACCCGGTAAGCGGAACGGTAGTTTCCCTACGCCTTTGGGTGGAGGGACGGGTCCTGACTGTTGTTTGTGCTCATGCACCAAACAGCAGTTCAGAATACCCACCCTTTTTGGAGTTCTATGAGGAAGTACTAGAGAGTTCTCCCTCGGGGGATTCCCTTGTTCTACTGGGTGACTTCAAAGCTCATGTTGACTCAACGCTCAGTGAGACCTGGAGAGGTGTAATTTGGAGGATCGGCCCCCCTGATCTTAACTCGAGCGGTGTTTTGTTATTGGACTTCTGTGCTCATCATGAATTGTCTATAACGAACACCATGTTCAAGCATAAGGGTGTCCACATGTGCACTTGGCCACAGGACACCCTGGGTCGCAGTTCGATGATTGACTTCGTCTCAGGAGGGGGAAGCAGTGCACAGTCAACACCGTGTATGGTGGATGGTTTGTTGCTGAACTTGATTTGAGATGTTGTGGACCGGTGGAGGGAATACTTTAAAGACCTCCACAATCTCACCGACACACTTTCCAAAATGGAAGTAGTGCCTGGGGACTCTGAGGCAGGTTCGCCTATCTCTGGGACTGAGGTCACCAAGGTGGTCAAAAAGCTCCTTGGTGGCCAGGCCCCGTGGGTGGATGAGATCCGCCCGGAGTTCCTTAAGGCCCTTGATGCTGTGGGCATGTCTTGGTTGACACGCCTTTGCAGCATCGCGTGGACATTGGGATTCGTGCCCCTGGACTGGCAGACCGGGGTGGTGGTCCCGCTTTTCAAGAAGGGGTACCGGAGGGAGTGTTCTATCTATCGTGGGATCACACTCCTCAGTCTTCCCGGTAAGGTCTATTCAGGGGTTCTGGAAAGGAGGATCCGCCAGATAGTCAAATCTCGAATTCAGGAGGAGCAGTCTGGTTTTCGTCCTGGTCGTGAAACTGTGGACCAGCTCTATACTCTCGGCAGGGTCCTTGAGAGTGCATGGGGGTTTGCCAAACCAGTCTACATGTGTTTTGTGGACTTGGAGAAGGCATTCGATCATGTTCCTCGGGGAATACAGTAGGGAGTGCTCCGGGAATATGGGGTATCGGACCACCTAATCCAGGCGGTTCGTTCCCTGTATGACCGGTATCAGAGTTTGTGTCATTGCCAGCAATAAGTCGTACCCGTTTCCAGTGAGAGTTGGACCAGGGCTGCCCTTTGTCAACGATTCTGTTCATTATCATTTCTAGGCGCAGCCAGGAAGTTAAGGGGTTTCAGTTTGGTGGCCACAGGATTCAGTCTCTACTTTTTGCAGATGTCGTGGTGAAGAGAGAGCTGAGCCGAAAGGCAAAGCTCTCAATTTACCGGTCGATCTACATTCCTACCCTCACCTATGGTCATGAGTTTTGGGTAGTGACCGAAAGGACAAGATCGCGGGTAGAAGCGGCCAAAATGAGTTTTGTCGCAGGGTGGCTGGCCTCTCCCTTAGAGATAGGGTGAGAAGCACTGTCATCCGGGAGAGACTCGGAGTAGAACCGCTGCTCCTCCGCATTGAGAGGAGCCAGAGGAGGTGCATATGGTTAGGATTCCTCCCGGACGCCTCCTTGTGGAGGTGTTCAGGGCACGTCCAACCAGTAGGAGGCCTCGGGGAAGACCCAGGACACGCTGGAGAGACTATGTCTTTCAGCTGGCCTGGGAACGCCTCGGCATCCGCCAGGAAGAGCTGGACGAAGTGGCCGAGGAGAGGGACGTCTGGGCTTCCCTGCTTAGGCTGCTGTCCCTGCGACCCGACCTCGGATAAGCGGAAGAAAATGGATGGATGGATAATTCATCTTTTTTTGTTGTATTTTGCTGTTGTTTCGCCTTGAGATAGTTTTAATTGACTGACTGATGGAAATTAATTTTAATAAATAGACATTTCAACACAGTTTACCCATGATGTTCTCTACTGGTACTCACATTTGCAGTGCTTGTCGCAGAGAGCCGCCTGTCTCATGTCACACAGTCTTATTGAGCCCTTGCTGCTGCTGTACGCGAAGGTGTGACACTGCTGCGGATGAAACTCTGCTGAGGTGATGACTTCTGTCAGCTCCTCCATATTGGATGGTTTTATGTCCACAATGTCTGAGAGATGGCAATTGAGGAAGAACTGGAATGTCAGTATTTGACGCAAACGCTCTTGCAAAGCCTTGATTCTAAACTTAGTAAGCAAAGAGGATACTGAAGCTGCGGTCAGTGATCTCCAGATTCCACAGGTTCACCCTCAGGTCATCAGTAGAGATGAAGGTCTGTAGGTCAGAGTTGACAGAGATGGAGTTGATGTGGTAGGTGTGGGCGTTGCTGAACACTCGGCGGGCTGTGGCTTCAACCATCAGATCCATTGGTTGCAGCACCGGCACCTAAAGGTCAAATTGAAAGAAGAAACAGAAAATAAGCATTGATAAAGCCCCCATGTGCCCGCTAGCAATGATATACTTATATGTTGTTTGAAGCTGGATGGCTAAAGGTCTGTTTATCAGTCTTTTTGCTAATGTGCAGCCAAGCCATGTGCAAGTGTGACTACATAAAGTGTGTCTTGTGTGCATGAACCATAAACTTTTGATTCCAGGGATTCATGTGACATTTACTCCACACATCTTAATGAGGAACGCACCCAAGGGCTGTTTGATGAGCTGACTAATCAATCTATGAATATCTGTGCTATTCTCTCTATAACACACACACACCAGGCCTCCTCTATTTTGTGTATATATTGCAGCCCGAAAGGAAGTAAAACATGTAAGAAGAGAGGAAGATACCCTGAGGGTGTCTCCAAGTCCTGCCGAGGAATGATAACTGAACTCTCACACTCATGCACACACACCCGCACACCATACAAACAGTTACAGCTCCAGCTTCAAAGATGCACCAGCCCCAGTCTGCACACAGCCCCCCGTTGGCCAGATAAAACCTAGACAAAGACGGAGGGGAGGGGAGCAGGGAGAAGAACAAATCGACTGCTTCTTCCCTCTTTTCCTCGTCCGATTGGTGGCACTGACAGAGAGGCACGGCAGCACAGCGGGCTGCTGTATCTCCACGGGCGTCACTTCATTTCCATGTCTTTCACTGGCTGTCCAGAGAGACCTAGAGGGCATTAACCCACAGCCCCCCAACATTGACAGTCCCCCTGCTCAGTTGGCCCATGCCCCTTCTCTCTGACCTTCCTGCTTATAGCGTAATGGTTTACACTGATGCTCAACCACACAAAACACAGCATATGAGTAAAAACCTACATTCTGATCCTTTTGGAGTTCTGAGAACTTGCCAAAAAATATAGAAATACATTTTAACAACCCTCCTCCCCCACCCTCTCCTGGTACTGGCAGATTTCACACCTTCTAAAAGGATTGCCACACTCCCGGCCTGTCCTCCAGGTCGCTATGATCCCTTGGCTAGCCAGACAAAGAGCTACAGACACACTGAACACAGCACTAATCTGCTAGGACACACACTTTCTCATGGTGAAAACATGAGGCAAAGGCAAGGGAATGATGACAAGAATGCGGCGAAATGATGATTCCTTCCTGGCCTTCGCCTCAACGCACATATTGATCACTCATTTCTCACTTTGTTTATATTATCTGAAGCACAGCAGACCAGAGGATGGTGCAATATCTGGAAATGGAAACTATTTTAATTTGTACTTGATAGAGGTCGGACTTCTCTTGCAAGGAGATGCAATTAGACGACACAGTATATTAAAATATGTCTTGTATCAAATAGTGTTGTATCAAAAGTGTACATCATCAAAATAAATAGTTGTGGAACAAAATATACATGGCACATGGTACAAAAAAGTTACCAACTTCCAAAGCCAAAGCCGGACCAGAAAAACTATTTGCTTAATTTTGCATCGAGTTTCAAGACAGATCACATGCTTTAACCTCACAACACGCCAGTTCCAAAACATTCTAGTCCATCATGCCTGAATGACTACCGCCCTGTAGAACTCACTCCCATCATCATGAAGTGCTTTGAGTGGTTGGTCCTTGCACACCTGAGAAACTCTCTCCCATCCACACTGGACCCTCACCAGTTTGCCTACCGTGGCAAGAGGAGCACAGAGGATGCAGTCTCTATAGCGCTGCACTCTGTACTCACACACCTGGACAACACAAATACTTACGCACAAATGCTGTTTATTGACTTCAGCTCAACATTCAACACTGTCATACCCTCTAAGCAATCATCAAACTTAGAGACCTGGACATTAACCCCTCTCTCTGCAACTGGGTTATGGACTTTCTGACCAACAGACCTCAGTATGTTAGGTCAGACCACATCTGCTCCTCCTCCATCACGCTCAACACTGGAGTACCACAGGGCTGTGTGCTGAGCCCCTTCCTCTACTCCCTCTTCACCTACGACTGTAGGCCTATGTATGGATCCAACACCATCATAAAGTTTGCAGCCGATACCACGGTGATCGGTCTCATCAGCAACAACGATGAGACTGCCTACAGAGAGGAGATTCAGCATCTGGCCACTTGGTGCACCAACAATAATCTGCTCCTTAACACCTCCAAGACTAAGGAGCTCATCGTGGACTTCAGGAAGGATAGAAGAGGCTCACATGATCCCATCTACATTAACGGGATGGCCGTTGAGCCTGTCTCATCCTTCAAGTTCCTGGGGACCCACATCTCAGAGGATCTGACTTGGACCACCAACACCTCCAGCCTGGTCAAGAAGGCTCACCAGCCCCTCTTCTTCTTGAGAATACTTAAGAAGAACCAGCTGTTCTCATCCATCCTGGTGAACTTTTACCGCTGCACGATGGAGAGCATCCTAACCAACTGTGTCACAGTCTGGTATGGAAGCTGCTCTGTTGCTGAACGTAAGGCACTGCAGCGGGTGGTGAAAACTTCCAGCCGTCGAGCATATCCAGAAGAGACAGTGTCTGCGTCGAGCACGCAGCATTCTTATGGACTCCTCTCAACCTGCCCACAGATTGTTTTCTCTTCTGCCTTCTCGGCCTTCTCTTCTCGGACGAGAACCAGCAGACTGAAGAACAGCTTTTTCCCCAGAGTTGTCTCCCTGTTGAACTCTGCCCCTGATTTGTTTACCCCCCTCATACACCCCATACACTCTCCCTATTATTACTGCACTATTTAACATTGCCAATAATAATTACACTATATTGCACATACCCACTTGTACATAACCAACCATATACATTTGTAAAATTCAGTATATACATCTGTACTTATCTATTTGTAAATTTCAAATACATTAATAATATGTCTAATGTTTCAATCTATCTTCATATTCATATGCTAATAACAACCTGTAAATTGTTTTTTTCAGCTTTGTAAATGTCTGAACATAGTCGATAGCAACCTGTACATTATGTTCATAGTACATTCATCTGTAAATATTACAAATATTCATTGTTTTTCTTTTGCATTTTATAATTTATGCAATTACTTTAATACCCATATCCCGCACCTTTGCATTTCGTTGCATTGTACTTGTACATGTGTAATAACAATAAAGTTGAATCTAATCTAATTTAAAATTTAAGACCACTTACTCGTAGTGAAGTGATGGTCGAAGGGTCTCTTATGCGTCCATCCTCATCCTTCAGATTGTAGCCCTCTGGACGTTTGTCTCTCTCACTGATTTTCCACAGCTTCACCGTCTTGTCTGTGAACCGAAAAAAAATTCACTTAGACAGTCTCGCCACACAGTCAATCTTGGATACAAGATGGATGTGAGGGGGCTGGGCATCCAATCTGGCATGTACTGTAGCATGGCAGGAGCCAGGGCAGCTGATGAATGGCGGTGCCTATGTAGAATGTCACTGATATGCAATCTACAACTTCACTACTATTCCTGCCTTGAAAATGCCATCTGGGTGTTTTCCAATTCTGCACTGCAAACATCAGTTACATCTCATCTGATGGCAGCAGTCAGGTTGTTACTATTTTTTTTCTTTCAATATCCGCTGTGTATATTGGTGTCGGAGCGGCGAGGCCAGCTCCACAGGACCCCGCACCATCTGCTCCAACCTCCGTTAGCACTTCTGTGGCAGCCATGCATGACGGCCGCAATCTGAAAGACGTCTCCTCGGCTGATGTTTGAGTGCAAGTGCGAAGATGATATGATTGGGTGTGTGCGCGCTTCGGTAACCATGCATGAATCACTCAGTTTAAAACCTTCTGTTGGTGGCACCTGCGCGACAGAGCGGAACACAAACACAGTCACACCAGCAGGCGAGAAGACATTTTTTAGTGTCAATGACTGACCATTGGTGGAGAGCAGAAAGTACGCTGCATTTTGCTGGGGAAGCCATTTGATCTTGTTGATCTTCTCCTCTATTTCCAAACTCTTCAGGTAGTCAAACTCTGGCTCGTGGCTCTGGAATGTACTGTAAACATTGTACTCCCCTCGACGCTGGGGCTGGCTTTTACTCTGCAAAATTGAACAAAGGTATATTAAATATTGTAATTTCTCAGGGCATGCATTACCAAAATTAGTTAAGAACCTATCATATGTAAACACTTTAGATGCACAATCTAAAGATAAACTGTATTAACATTAACATCACCTCACTGAACATTCTGTATAAATCCAGGGTGGGGTAACTGCGCCCGTGAGCCACATCAGCCTGCCCAGCGTCTGAATGCGGGCCACCGGGCATTTCCAAATTATTTTTTTAATAAACGATTTTAAAAGATTTTCAGTGCTATAGATATAGAAAACACAACACGTCAACACAAACACGTGACACACAAACTAACATACCTACTGCACCGCATGGGCATACAAATAAAAATATATGCACCCATACCCATGCCAGAAAAACACCCATGTATTCCTGCCACAAAGCATGCTTGGTAGCTTGTGCTACTCTTTCTCCCAACACTTTGCCGTGTTTGTAGCATTTTGTAGCAGACTTCAAAATATGTTGAGGAGAAGTAACAAGGAGATCTGTTAACATACTCTTGTTATCCAATTTTTTATTGTTCAAAGTTCTTAAAAAAAAAAAAAAAAACTACAACATTTTTTTATTTTTGAAGGATGAAACGCGAGATGGACAGACGGATTGGTGGAGCGTCTGCAGTAATTTGGACTCTGCACCGGTGAAAAGAGAGCTGAGCCAAAAGACAAAGCTCTCAATTTACCGATCGATCTACGTTCCTACCCTCACCTATGGTCATGAGCTTTGGGTAGTGACCAAAAGGACAAGGTCGCGGGTACAAGCGGCCAAAATGAGTTTTTTCCGCAGGGTGGCTGGGCTCTCCCTTAGAGATAGGGTGACAAGCACTGTCATCCGGGAGGGACTCGGAGTAGAACCGCTGCTCCTCCGCATTGAGAGGAGCCAGATGAGGTGGCTCGAGCATCTGGTTAGGATGCCTCCCAAACGCCTTCCTCGGGAGGTGTTCAGGGCACGTCCAACCGGTAGGAGGCCCCGGGGAAGACCCAGGACACGTTGGAGAGACTATGTCTCTCAGCTGGCCTGGGAACGCCTCGGCATCCGCTGGGAAGAGCTGGACGAAGTGGCCGAGGAGAGGGACGTCTGGGCTTCCCTGCTTAGGCTGCTGTCCCTGCGACCCGACCTCGGATAAGCGGAAGAAANGCCACCGGGCATTTCCAAATTATTTTTTTAATAAACGATTTTAAAAGATTTTCAGTGCTATAGATATAGAAAACACAACACGTCAACACAAACACGTGACACACAAACTAACATACCTGCTGCACCGCATGGGCATACAAATAAAAATATATGCACCCATACCCATGCCAGAAAAACACCCATGTATTCCTGCCACAAAGCATGCTGGGTAGCTTGTGCTACTCTTTCTCCCAACACTTTGCCGTGTTTGTAGCATTTTGTAGCAAACTTCAAAATATGTTGAGGAGAAGTAACAAGGAGAGCTGTTAACATACTCTTGTTATCCAATTTTTTATTGTTCAAAGTTCTAAAAAAAAAAAAACTACAACATTTTTTTTATTTTTGAAGGATGAAACGCGAGATGGACAGACGGATTGGTGGAGCGTCTGCAGTGATTTGGACTCTGCACCGGTGAAAAGAGAGCTGAGCCAAAAGGCAAAGCTCTCAATTTACCGATCGATCTACTTTCCTACCCTCACCTATGGTCAGGAGCTTTGGGTAGTGACCAAAAGGACAAGGTCGCGGGTACAAGCGGCCAAAATGAGTTTTCTCCGCAGGGTGGCTGGGCTCTCTCTTAGAGATAGGGTGAGAAGCACTGTCATCCGGGAGGGACTCGGTGCTCACCGCTGCTCCTCCACATTGAGAGGAGCCAGATGAGGTGGCTCGAGCATCTGGTTCGGATGCCTCCCACACGCCTCCCTCGGGAGGTGTTCAGGGCACGTCCAACCGGTAGGAGGCCCCGGGGAAGACCCAGGACACGTTGGAGAGACTATGTCTCTCAGCTGGCCTGGGAACGCCTCGGCATCCGCTGGGAAGAGCTGGACGAAGTGGCCGAGGAGAGGGACGTCTGGGCTTCCCTGCTTAGGCTGCTGTCCCTGCGACCCGACCTCGGATAAGCGGAAGAAAATGGATGGATGGATGGTTCTTATTGTTGTTGCTGCTACACTACCCAGCATGCCTTGCGGGCATCTGGAAATAACAGTTTTACGTTACGTATTATGTTTAGCACTTAGTTGTTTATCACCCATGTTGTAATGGTAGTTGATTTATGCAATGCTTTAACTTGCTGTGCAAGCGTTGTGCTTTTGTTTCGTTGCATCGTGAGCAAGTATGCCGTTCTGTTCTATATAGACAGCCCCTCTGTGGAATTTTTTAACCAAATGTGGTCTGTGAGACAAAAAGTTTGTAATGAAATTTCGCCACGATTTACTGTTGCTGTCCGTCGGGTATAAGATTCCACACACGAACATTACTTTTCCTCACAAGCATTTCACTCACGTAATGCCAATTTCTGCGAGATTCCATGTTTAACAGTAAATTCCGTTTTCATTGGCCAATTCCACGATTCTGTTAACGCGGAAAACATAGGGCATTGTTGCCAAAGGGATAAAAGTGTTTAAGAAACAGAGTTTACAAAAAGTACCACAGATGTTCAGACGTTGTTGTTGGTGTGGATTACCCCTTCCTCTCGGCTCCTCGCCGTCTTCACCAACAGGAGGTAAAAGTGATGTTACCTGTATTTCATTTGTTATTTACTATACACATTTTGCATTGGTTTCTGTTTGTAAAATTAAATTATTCTAAATAAAAATGAATAAAATGTATTTTTTATTGTTTATATTTTGTGGGTGTGATATTATGGTGATAATTTGGATTTAAGTTACGTTTTTTAAATCAATTCATTTTTTGTCTTTTTGGAATCGTTCATGATAAAAACCGAGGTTTGTCTGTATATTGTTTTGTTTTTGAATTTATTTTGTATATGAAATAAAAAACTAAAGTTTATTATTTCCTACTGAAAGCACTAAGACGTGGAGATTAGTTAGTGGGATAATGCAAAAACTACGCAACTGATTTCCAAGAAACTGTGTGGCTAGGCAAGCACCCGTTAGATTTTGGTAATATATAAAATAAAAAATACATTTGAGTAGTGAAATTTAGTTACCCTTGTTGCTGTTTTCATCAAGTGGAAACAAAAACTGCTGTGCCCCAGAGTGCAAACACTTTACTAAAACTGCTATATTATGTAAAAACTGTATGAATGTATAAACAGATACATTACACTATTTGCTCTTTTTTACAATTTCAGAATGTTATTCTTGGCTCCTGCCTCAAAGTTGGGGCAGTCCAGTAGCACATCCAGTAGCTGCAGCATGATGAAATCAACCACAACTTCACGTTACGTCACGTTGCTGTTAATTAATTTTTCAAGGTATTTTTCATTTTTTGTGTCTTATCTTATATAATTTTTTTATGAAAAAACTTTTGTCACAACGTGAATGAAAATATTTATTTTAAATTGTTGTTCCCCATAAAAACTTTGTGTTGATTTGTGTTGACCCACTTACAGTAGTTTCGTTTTCATTTGCAGTGATATGAATACAGATTCTCTCAATTAACTAACAAAAAAGACCTACCTACTTGTGTGTTGCAGTGCAGTTGTCTATTCAAAATTGCAATACTAAACATATTTTTTTTAATTAATACCCCTCCACAAAGCCAACCAAAATGTACAAATATACAGTGGAACCTCAGTTTCTGGTTTTCTGGAATAAATTCATTGGATTTACATTATTTCTTTTGGTTAGAAAAAGCTAAAAAAAATTGAGGTTCCACTGTACATTTATCTTTGTAAAGACAGAATTACCGACAGCTATTATGTCTGCTCAGCTTGCACAGGTGTACCTAATAAAGTGGCTTGTGATTGTAGATCATATTAGCAAAGAGGCAAGTGCACTCTGGTATGAAGTATGCTAGATGACGGACATATTTTGGCCACGTTGGTATTTGATATAAGCATTCAACATATATGCTGTTCCTGCAACAATCTGAATGTACATTTTTTACATTCACCTACTGTGTCTGTGATATTTTGAAGCTGTCAAAAAGTATCAAGGCACCATCGTTATTAGTGTCGCTTTGTTGGCATTTCCTACCTCCTGCTCCCTCTGGAAGACAACCACTCTGCCTCCTTTATCCCCAGTGGCCAACAGCTCCCCCGACGAGTTAAACTCCACCGTTGAGATAATGTCAGCTGCAACACAGAGAGAGGGAGAGAAATGTCAGTGTGGATGCGCAGAGTGCCTATCACCCTGTAAAAACAAGGGAGACATTTTCCGGAGTAGAGTGATTTCAAAGAACACGGCAGCAATGAACCGCAGAGGACACCTTGTCAAAGAAATGAAATTTGGGTGAAGACAAAACGCTGAGTGAGTCACAGGCTGTTATTTGGGGACATGAGCCAACCCATAATAATAATATAATTATATTGTTATAATAATGTTATAATGTTATAATTACACTACTGTCCTTTTGAAGGACATTGTAGTCACACTAATAGTACTATTTGTCACTCATCTTGGCTACAAATCCCTGATTTCCTCATTGCTCAGTTGCCATTTCATTACAAATAAGTAAATTCAAATTTGCAAATACACAATATCAAAAACGGTGTTATTAATACGTGTTGTGAGTCCAACTGTGTTTGTATTACAAAATGTACCCGACAGCATGCGCTTAACAGGAAGCCGGAATCAGAAGTCGTAATCCCGTAGCTCTGGTCTCACTGGTTGACTCAGTATTTCTTTACTAACTAACATAAACACACCACAAGTCTCTTCTTTTATTTATTTATTTATTTATTTACATTTGTAAAATAACCCACCATGGGGTCAAGGAAATTTACAAGTACTGGCACTTTAATCAAATAAAATTTGATTTGATCAAATTCAATCAATTACTGATAGCAAAATGCAAAGGAACTGTCCATTCTTTTCTGCATGTACAACTGTAATTGTTTCTATTTTAACAAGTGTTTTGTGTTGACACTTTTGGGTGTATAGAACAGATTAATTGGATTTACACTTTCCTATAAGAAAAATTGTTTTCCTATAATTTGTTTTTTGACTGACTCTTTGGAACCGAGGTTCCACTCGTTCATCCAAGAGGTCACAAAAGACCCCACAACAACATCCAGAAAACTGAAGGCCTCACTTGCCTCAGTTAAGGTCAGTGTTCATGATTCCACAATAAGAAAGACAAAGGGCAAAAACAACTTGCATAGCTGAGTTCCGAGACCACCACTGAATTAAAAGAACATTAAGGGTTGTCTCAATTTTGCCAGAAAACATATTGATGATCCCCAAGACTTTTGGGAAAACACTGTGATTGAGACAAAAGGAGAATTTTTTGGAAGGTGCGTGTCCCATTACATCTGGCTTAAAAGTAACGCCGCATTTGTGTAAAACAACATATAACCGACTGTAAAATATGGTGGTGGTAGTGTGATGGTCTGGGAATGTTTTGCTGCTTCAGGACTTGAAAAACTTACAATAAACAGAACCATGAATTCTGCTGTCTACCAAAATTTCCTGATGAAAAATGTCCGGCCATTTGCTCGCGACCTTAACCAGAAACCACATTCTGTAACAGGACAATGATCCAAAACACACCAGCAAGTCCACCTCTGAATGGCTAAGGAAAAACCAAATTAAGACTTTGGAGTGGCCTAGTAAAAGTTCTGACCTCAATCCTATAGAGATGCCGTGGCTTGACCTTGAAAAGGTGGTTCATGCTGGAAAACCCTCCAATGTATCTGAATTACAACAATTCTGCAACGATGAGTGGGCAAAAACTCCTCCACAGCACTGTAGGAGACTCTTTGCAAGTTGTTGCAAATTATTAATTGCAGTTGTTGCTGCGAACGGTGGCCAAACCAGTTATTAGTTTTAGGGGGCAGTCACCTTTTTAAACATATTCATGTAAGTTTGACATTTTTTATCTCCCTTAATAGTAAGAGGTTTCATTTAAAGACTGCATTTTGTGTTCAAATGTGTCATCATTGACTCATATTTAAAATTGTTTGTGAAAAAAAAGAAATCAGGAAGGCGGCACACACTTTCACACCACTGTATGTCACTGTTATGAACAAAGCATATCGGCAAACAAATAACAGCCGCATCGTTTGATTTCTTAGAACTACTTCAGTGTGCATACCCGTAGTTGCGCCACAAGTTAATAACACACACACACATTCCCTTTTCCTCTCCTCTTCAAATATGGATTTATATGGACAGACTTGTTGTTGTTTGTTGTGAATAAACATCCCTGAGCTAGTATATCAGTCGTGTGTGTGTCACAGCAGAGGCTTTCTCTCTGTTTAGAACTGACAATTATTTTAGTCAGAGAGAGAAGAGCTATAGTTGTTCGGTATCCCCCCACACCCTCTGTGGCCCTTCTTCTAAACAGGCGAGGGGGATGTTGCTATGGCGACCATTTCCATCTCAAGCAGCAGTCAGAGGGGTGTGTGTACGTGTGTGTGTGCCTGTAGCAAGTTTGTTGCTGATGGTAGCTGTAATGCAACAGAGAGAGAAAAAGAGCGACTGAAATGAAGTGAAAATCTGCTGCAGCATTTGTGGTGTACTGTAGTATTTTTGTTGCATTTCCTTTTCACTCAAGAGACTACCTGCAGAGTAAGCCTTCTGTGCATAGACGAGGGACCAGCATGTGACTAAATATGAATAATAATACTGATTTCACATATGAACACATATGGAAGTGTGCGTGGCCTTGTTGCAAAGCACGCTTGCCATGAACGGAGGGTTTTTCGGGTTCATGTACTATTTTCATCAGGAAACATTTCACCAAAAACAAGACACCCACTGGCCTAATTATAGCCACGCGGCACCGCACTAATGTACTCCACAAATGGCACACACCCTTACAAATGCATCTCTTTGTGTGGCTGAGCGCCTCCACCTCACACTCACATGGCATGGAACCATCAGCCCAAAAGCATTGGTGTGAATCGGCTTAGCACAGACTATTCTTGCGTCGCGGTTTTCTTTTCATTCGCCCTTTTTTTTATCTTTTACTCCCCCAATGTTACACTTCTCCGTCTTTCATTATTAACCCATTAAGTCACTGAGGAGAAACAGTAATTGATGGATGCCATTTAACGAGTTTACACACCAATACGTCCTTCAATCATTTCACAGATTGAGCAGACAGCACAAGTCACTGAAGCTGAAAGTCAAGATGAAGCATCTAAATGAGTTTTCACATGCAAATCTATTCAAGGCAGACAAGAAAATATATTCTCTTTCAGCCACTGATGGAACTTCTGTTTGTCTGGTTTTCATCAGACAACATTATTATTTCATTATTTCAGATTATATCAGATGATTGTGCGTATGTGATATATGTATATATATATTGTTAATGCGTTAATAACATGTTAACGGAAGTTTCCTTTAACTGCATGTTGACGCGTATGTTTTTTGACGCGTGCACACGTCCTGTCTGACCCTCGGCCCACACCGTATTTTGAGGAAGCGGTGACTGTATGGACACAAACACAAACAATTATTGAGCAGAAATGGACCAAGGAAAGGGTATTTTCAGTGGCAAATTTAGCTGGTCAGTCCAGGCAAATGACAAGACCAACGTTACTTGCATGAACTGTCGCTGTGACTGGAATTGTCACGAATTAGGTCGACTGGAGAGCGGAACGGTGCAGGTAAAGCTCTAAACGTCACATGCAGTGGTACTTTGGCATACGAGTGTCCCGACTAAATAGTGCCTTTTGGATGCTACTTACGGGCTGTCGATGTGACGATCATGGCTGAAGTCGAGATTGGCTGTAAATAGCATTAGCTGTGTTAGCTAGTCTAGTTAGTAGAACATAAAGCCACCGGGAAATATTTTAACACCCCAGTAAAGCATACGTACATTACAGCCATCTAATTTAACTTAACATCAAATTAAAAGGACAAAATCAATACAGAGCCACTATCCACCAGACCGAGCCTGGAGGTCTTCCAGAGAGGTGCACCACACAAATATGCACATTAGAACTCAATAAGGTCATCAAATCTTAACTTTATGCTTTCCTGCATAATATCAGCATTTGGAAGCAAATATGAGGTGAAAGAAAACGGGGGAAAATACAGGGTAGTAGCCTGTCTGTGCATTGGAGAACTTAAAAGGTCTGTTCAAGGACCGCCAAAAAAAAGTAGGACAAATCGGCGCTTGCGTTACGCATTAAAAAACTGGGGGATTTCTAACTGTATATTATTTTTTGAATAAAATATTTGGAATATTTACAAAATTGGCTTTCCTTTACATAAAGTTTGATGTAGTTTACCACAGTTGTTGTTTACCACAGAGATTTACATCCCTACTTATTATAAAAACGTATTTCTATCTGTGATGATTAAATGTGATTAATTATGAGTTAACTATGGACTATGGATTTGAGGATATGACGATTCAGATTCACCGGTAGATTACTCCTATATCGTTAATAATCAGCTATACATTTTTAGATGAATGGATTGAGGAGACATGCACCAGATATGTAAGAGCAACAGGTTGACAGAGTCTTCTAAACATAAACAACACGTGAGACACAAACGCTCCCATATACACACATGTCCCTCTCCAGATGGAGGCTATAAATTGTGTGTCCAGTCAGGTCTGACACAGACAGGTCAGTGCTTCCTACAATGCTTCATATAACACCCATCCATCAGCAGCAATAACACAGATTGTTGGCCTGCTGCTGTGATGTATACAACTACTATAAATCTCTGCCTATATCCATTCAAAACTAGCCTCCAAACATTCAATACAGAGTCCAACTAATTGGATTGGAAATATAGATATGTATTGATCCTGGAATTACATTGGGAGCCAGGGAAACAAAGGGGTTGCGAGGCAACTGAATGCATTCATAGACACCAGCGTATGCAACAGCCATGATGCATAACAGAAGGGGACAATGCACAGAGAGAATTGTTAGTGATGGGGAGGGAGGGGTGTGATCCAGTACGTGTGCAGGCTTGTTGCACTAAGTAGGTCAATAAAAGATCGTGCTGATCATCTCATTGGTACAGACGCAGGCTAAAATAGAAGCTCCCTGGCTCACCTCTAGACGACACTTAATCCTGTCAAGGGTGGAACATACACTGTGATTTGATCCAGCCTCGCCCAGGAGGGTTGTATAAGACGCACAGACCCAAAATGGTGCGGCTGCACGAAAAGTGACTCGTGTAAGCAAATCCAGTGAGGAACATGGAGTGGGGGTGAACGCTTTGTTAGAGGCATGGAGAGGGCAGGATTAAAGCTTTTTGTTGAGCTGCCTACGTCAAAGGATCAGACTCACAGGGTGTTTAACGTCACTCTCTCTTCCCCTTCCAGACCACAACCACTAAAGAATAAGTTGCCTTCTTTTCCTCATCATTATTATTGCTATCATCATCATCATCATCACTGTTGATACAGCATACATATGGTCATACATTGTTGTGGCATCCCTCTCTGTACACCTCTATCTACTCTCTATCCCTTTACTCCATCTCTCCATCTCAACCCAACCACTTGAGACAGAGGGCCCACCCACACTGAGCACTGTTCGGGGTTTCTTCCTTAGAGAGGGTTTTTCCTTGCCTGTTGCCAAATGCTTGCTCAATTGTTTCTTGCTCAATGTGTACCTTGCCCTGAGATTACTTCTGTTGTGGTTTGGTGCAATACAATTAAATTGACAAACAAAATGTGAACACTCCAACAGACCCCATTGTTGTAGCTACTGTCATCTTCGCCATCTGCAATCTCGGCAGAGGATATTTTTGATGAAGGTTAAAATACGGGAAATTTATGTGAAATCGAAGCACGGAGAAAACAGGAGAGTGGACAGGTATGATCGGGATCTAGACATTTATTTTATGGAAAAGTTGCAAGGAGGGCAAAATTATCACATTTGCGCGCAGACACACACGCACTCCACATCCTCACCTTCACAAGCAATCAACGTTTACTGTGTGTGTCGCTATTATTAGTCCCACTTGCAACAACATATGGCCGTAACAAACATTTCAATTCATTAGCAACACTAATGCACAGGTTTAACACATGTTCACACACACAAATAAATGTGTAAACCACAGGTGCCAAACTCAAGGCCCGGGTGTCAGATTTCACGTGGCTTGCAAAAGCCTGGAATGTGTCAATGATGCACTTCACATTTTTACTTCTGAATGTATTTATTATTTTAATTTGAAAAATAGTACTGCATGCAGTTATTCTAAACTTTAACATTATCTGATCATGCAGCAAGAAATTCCAAGCATTTTTGTTATAAAAAAAATAAATACTTGAATGTCTGCCTGTTGTCTTGGCATTCTTGCTTCACATTACATTTTAATACATTGGCAATTGTGTGACAATATCATATGCTGAAAGGCATATTTATATTCATATACAGTATATTGACAGTGATAAGTGTTCTTCTGTAGCCCTCAATGAAAACAAGTTTGACAACCTTGGAGTAAGCAATAGTTTCACTCAGCTACACAAGAGGTCATAATCACATAATCCCACAAATGCACAATTAAGCAACTCTGTGACACTTAGTTTAATCAAAGGATTACAAACAATTAGGCTCAAGAACCCTCCCCTTCTCTCTTCAATTGCCATTGTTCACTCGCAATGCCATCTAATTTACAGTACAAAACACTTTTAAGTATAAAATGTATACATAGTTACAGTTAATGAATGATAATGTAAAATGATTAATGAACAAATGGAATTTGTATGTAGGGCAACGGAATTGGCCAATAAAAACGGAATTTACTGTTTGACATCATGTGAACGAAATTCTGTCATCGTGAGGAGAAGGAACATTCGTGTGTGAAATTATATACTCGGCGGACGGCTCAATCGTGAGAGAATGTCATTACACACAGTAAACTACCTCCTCCAGAAATAAACATGTTGAAATGGCGATAAACAACGGAAGTTGGAGGAACCTCTTCTCTTCTTGCAGGGTGAATGGAAGCTTGCATGCTAGTGCGGTTGTGTGTGCGTCTCAAGCTGGATGAGTATATTTTCACTGTGTTGTGTTTTAATGTAAGCACTGTTTTACAATGCCAGAGGACGACGTGCTGGTTCGGGGTGAAAAAAGACAAAAAGCACGTTTTTTTTTTGCACCCAGCTCATCTTAGCCATAAGGTAAAGAGACATTCTCACACACAGGACATCCTTCTGGCCTTCAAAATAAGGGCGGCATTTGACATATGTCGTCCAACTGTAAACAAAATAAGCATGTTATCAAAAATATCTTACATATGCAGTTGGAATTGCATGAGTGACTACATCTTCCTAAATCACAGGCACAGGCATTACAATTGTGGAAATCTCATTAGAAAAATTAGCCAAGCTACATTAATTTCTCAATTACTGGGCTAAATTGTCCATTGATGCATTGCATCAGTAAATGTCAGGGGTTTTTTTTACATTTAATTAACTGACCTTTTATTCACTAACCCAAAAATCACACACACTATTCTGATAAAAACAAGTATAAAATGGAAAAATGGAATTTGGAAAAAAAAAATAAAAAATGTGGGTAAAAAGACAAAAAAAGGATTTCATAGGGCCCTATGCGAGGCTAGTCACATTGCTATGGTGCATTCAAAGATTGCCGAACAAAGTGATGAGGTGGAGTCCAGTCATGCTATTTTAGGCCGACACTTTATGAAAAAACATTATCAGTGCAGCATAAAGACATAAACGTAAAAAGTCTGGGTGTTTAAAAGTGGTACACGTATGCTGCACAATTATTACCAACTCAGGGTGAATGAGATGAATGTTTTCTGCGGAAAACAAAAAACATTGGCCTGGAATGCTGCATTGGTAAAGTGCGGGATCACCTGTACACCTGAAGTAGCAGACTCAAGTGTGTCCCAAATATTTGTTAAGCAATTCTTAGTATTTTGCTGTCATGCTAAATGAAGATTATGGTCTATTGTGTCTTTCTTTCTGTGGAATCATCTGTAGGACGTTAAGCTACATCCATGCATACATCCATTATGACCTCCTGGCAGCATTAATTTGCTCAATACAACACTGGCATTGAAACAGGAGTTAAGCACATTCAATTAAAATAGTCTCCCATCTCATTAAAATTGAGTCAGATGCCCAGTTTTAATGTATTAATATTACAGTGCTGTATTAGCAGCATACTATTAGAGTTACACTTGTTCACTTACATGGCTGTTAAGAATGTTATAGTACTACACTGCCTGGCCAAAAAAAAGTGGCCATGGGATTTAACTAAGCAAATAGGTACGAGGTTGCTGCCGTTGGTCAGGTCTAGGTTCAGCAACACTATGTGCTCAAAGAATGAGGTCAGCTGACTACCTGAGTATACCAAATGAGCAGGTGATTCCATCAATTGATTTTTTCTTCCTTGATGGCACGGGCATATCCCAAGATGACAATGCCAGGTTCAAATTGTGAAAGAGTGGTAAAGGTAGCATGAGACATCATTTTCACACATGGAGTCCAGACCTTAACCCCATTTGTGAATCTTTGGGATGTGCTGGAGAAGGCTTTGCACAGCGGTCAGACTCTACCATCATCAATGCAAGATCTTGGTGAAAAATGAATGCAACACTAGATGGAAATAAATCTTGTGCCATTGCAGAAGCTTAAAGAAACTAAACCAATCAAAGCAATCAAAGCTAAGGCCAGTCCAACGAAATATTAGAGTGTATGACCTTTTTTTGGTGGCGACTTTTTTTTGGTCCAGGCAGTGTACATTGCACTGTTACAAAATTTGTTTAGAAATTGCACAAATTGGAGCTTGGCTGGCTTCCACTGTTTCACAAATGCAACATACTAAGTGCTAATTTGTCACTTTTCTCAAGGGAATAAGCAGCTGATCATGGCCTCTATTGAGAGTCACTTTACAATGGAGATGAATTGAAACTTTGAACAAGCCCTGCTGCTGTAACCGACTGGCCTGGCAGCCATACGATTAAGTATTTTATTAAGCTTTATGAGCTCTGCACAAAGCCAAAGAGCATAATGCAGCCTTTTTCATGTGAGGAGCACGACTCTTTGTAAGATCTGATGTGAACAAGCTAATTAACCTGGTTTCTTGTGGATCAGCCCCATGAGACGGAGAGCGTGCATTATGGCTGAATGTGTGTGTGCGTGTGTGTGTAAGTGTGTGTGGGAGAGATGGGTGGAATGGGTGTCATTGCTTCATTTCTCCCACTTCATTAACACATTGCAAGTGGCACACATATGACTGCAGACACAACACGGGACAGAAGTCAGAATGAAGTCAGTGATCAATGTATGCAGGCTCCGAACACACAAGGCTTACAAACCCTTCTTGTAGATATCTCACAGAAATTGAAAATGGAATAGAGGGAGGGGAAGTGGGGGGAGAACGGGGGCACATTGAATTTTAATCCAGCAGCAAAACAAAAGCTGTCTCTCGCCTTTCTGTCTGTCTTGGTGAAATCTCTTTCATCTTCTTTTCAAGGCTGAATGAAGTGAGAGTCACATGTCGTGTTTTTACATGGACTTTATCAGTAGACTATAAAGGATTCCATGTGCTGCATCGTACGAACACAGCAGTCCGCTATTAAAAAGCACTAATGCACACTGTTATCACGTTCAGAGAGGTCAAACATTGCTCAGCCTTCAGGCGCGCAGCACACTGAGTGACTCACACATAGTGAAACCATCACAGCGGATCCATGATCTGACCTGGAAACCGCAGGCAGGGCTGAGGAAAAAAAGATATATTTGTAATCATGTAGCTGCAGCACCATGGGTACACTTTAATAAATTCTCATTAAATTTTCATGGAGCTGCAGACTTAATAAGAAGCTAATCAGGGCAAGAAAGCAGCTGCTGAATAAGGACTATGACTCGCCCCAACTTCACAGCTTGCAATTAAGCCCCCCACCCCCCATCACACCCATAGGCACACACACAGTATACTACTGGCACTACGCGGCAAGGCGAGGTGTTTTGAACGGTTCGAGGTGAATAATGGATGGGACCTGGGGGTATGGTGGGCTAAGTCTTTTCATGCTGGGGTCCTAAAGTGTAGCCTCAGGCCGTTTGCCTTGGCACACAGGCAAGCCCCGGCTCCTCTCTCATAAGCGGCAGCAATAAAGATTGTGAGCTCTCTGCATCAGTATTCAACTACATCACAAGCCGCCTCGTAGTCACCAAACGAGAGAAAGCAGGGGGCAGGGAAGCGATGGAGGAAAGGAGTACATGTCCAACCTGTTCTTTAGGTCATTGTTCTGTGAAGGAGCAAAAATCAATATCAAAGCAGACATTTAAGCTAAATGCTGCCTCACAGCAAGAAAGCTATTTTCATTTTTTTCATAAAAGCCCTCACTACATTGATGATTGGTATGTGTTGGAGTAGCATAATGTAAACACAGTGTTTCCCATACATTCAATTTGGACCATCACAAATACTGTAGATTTGGCGCTACTTGTTTGCCTTTGCTCTTAAACACATTACCATACAACGCGCCTCTTCCATCTACCCATCTATTTTCTTCCGCTTATCTAGGTTTGGGTAATGGAGACAGCAATCTCAGCAGGGGAGCCCAAACATCCTGCTCTCCAGTCACCTCTTCTAGTTCCACTGGGAGCACAGCAAGGCTTTCCCAGGTCAGCTGTGAGACGCAGTCTCTCCAACTTGTCCTAGTCTGCTCCAGGACCTCGTCCTGGCTGGGCATACCTGGAAAACCTCAACAGGGAGGCGTCCAGGAGGCAACCAGACAAGATGCTGAAGCCACCTCAAATGACTCCAGCAGAGGCTCTACTTTGAGCTCCTCCCGAATGATCGAGCTCTTCACCCTAAACGCGTTTGGTCTGACAAGAGGGCAGAACAGGAGGGATTGGTGTGACTGTGTCACTATATTTAGCGTGTAGTCAGACCTCTCTGGATACTAGGGATGTCCCAATCCACATTTTTTGGCTTCTGATACAATCCGATTTGCTTATTTGTCTTGCCGATCAGATACCAATCTTTTTTTTAACAATACGCTTTTGTTACAAACACGTAGCTATAGCTACGGATATCCAGCATACAACATGAAACTAACTTCACCACGGTACACCGCGGACATGCCCACATGGTGGTGCTTTCTTCTTCATCTGGAGTCGAGTGGCAACTAGCTTTGAGGGACATTACCGCACCTACCATTTAGGAGTGTGGGCCAGAGTTACGGCAACAGGATCAGCCCAATCTCGTGGTGGATGCCGATTTTATTGGCAGCCGATCCCAATCCTGAAGATCGGATCGAGACAACCACAACTTGAGTGAACGGTCTGTGGAGACCAAAATGAAAACGCTCTTCTCAACGAGCAGAGGGTGCTGCTGTGGGCCACCTTTCCTATCGAAAAAAACTCACTAGCAGCTCAGTCTGTGACATTTAAAAAAAACACCAAAAGGAAGCAAAAAAAAAAAGTTTATTTGTAGATAGAAATACTTTTATTTTGCATTTTTGTGTGTTTTACTCCCTTATGCAAATATCAAATCCACCACCGCCACAAATACATTGCGGCCCCTTAGAAAAACACTGCAACGTGCACATTAACTGCGAGACATGCAGCAATGATGAGCCAAGCCATTCATCCCATTTTCCATTGGCGATGCGTGTGTCATCTGCAGGTGGCTGCTGCTGAATTTGTCATCTGAGACCTTAATGTTATTTTCTTTTATTAGAATGATGATGATGTTAGTCAGGCGATATCTAACTGACTGCGAATACCGTTTACAGACATCAACGCACACATAGAGTCGATGTAACTGCCCACACACTCAGCGATGCATGGGATTGGTACAAGGCAAAGGTCAGCGCCATTGACATCATTAAAATGTGACATCATTACAGGCTCCTGCTGGTATGGCCAAGCGCAGCCTGGGGGCCAGGCGATCCCTACCGTCCCGCCACTACTCATCAGAGACTTGCCTATCTGTGTAAGTGTGTGTGGTCTGAGTGGGCTGGGCCTGGAGAAACATGTGGTGAATTATGAGGATGGGATGTAGACCCAAACACCTGCTCGTGTGATCTTTGGCTGCAGTCTGACTTCATAGCACTTAGGGAGGGAAAGCAATGAGCAAATACACGCACATTCATTTGGGATTCATGGGCTTTGACGATCATAAATTAAAGCTATAAAATGTAACAAAAGTAGGCTAGCTGCCGTTAAAAAGCACAGATGGGCCACAGGCTGGCCAGTCATTGCCAACCATGTGTAGCTGTCATCTACTTTCTTTGATGAAACCACGAGAAACGTGGAGACACAAGCAGCAGTTCTAGCGCAAACAAAGATATTCATCACTTCTACCCCCACTTCACAGCCTCCCTTTCTGTGTGTTTAGCAGGATGTGCATGTGGAGCTTGCTCAATATGATACATTTAAATGAAAACGCTTTCTCCCTGCAGTTCATGCTTTATTGCTCCTGACGATGGCTGCAAACAACTTCAATTTTCCGGCAATTGCACAAAAAACCTGTTTTGTTTGCCATATTTATGTAGATGTATTGGGAGTGAAATATTAACGGCTGACCTACATTTGCAGGGACTTTTCAGACAAAATGATTTACTAAACAAAATATTGGAGGCACTCTCTTAATATTGTACACACCCGGACACTTAAGTTAATTGCTGCAAGTTAAAGCCTAAATGCTGCTATTATCTTACTCACACCAGCTCCGCCACTAATGCAATCTGCATAATTGCTTACTACGTAGGCAGACGCCCTAATGAGATGAAAGATTTGATTCAGGAATGCCTCTACCTGTAAATCAATGTTTTATGTTGACCAAGCAGCTTGTGCAGCTGATTGGTGGAACATGAGGGAACTATTAAGCATCAAACTGCTAACAGGCGGATAATCAAGAGGCTGTGTGGTCAGGGAGCACACACACAAGATGGGAGCAGCAATTATTGCCCTGAAGCAGCAATAACCGCTATTGTTCATTGCTCAGTGTGTAGGTGAGGGAGACATTTGACCTTTATTGGTTCCATTTTCTGTGAAAGCTAAAGTGATACAATCCTGCCATTAAAACATCTAATTGATTTTCCACCCACAGAGTAGAGCAAATGATGCTCAAATTGGGACAATTTTACAACTTAAGCTATATTTTCTTGTCTCCCAACAGCACGATAGACATTGTACACTGCACAGGATGAACTCCCTTTGCCCTGAAATCAAATAGCACGACTGGACTCCACCTCATCATCACCACTTACCGGCAGCGCCACCGGCTTCTACCACATGACGGAACACCACAATATCTGTCTTGCACTTTTTGTCATTTAATGACATTTAAACTGTTACTGCTGCCAGATGAGTTAAACGCATCCCCGGGGGGGGGCCGGCGTGCGTTCTGAGCAGAGCTCCTTGCAAGCTGGAAATAAATACCTTCGGTTGCATAGTTGTGGTCGCGAAGGAAGCTGCTGTTAATTTTCCGGGTGTCGCTCTCCTCCTCCATTGATAAATCGGCTGCTTCAGGATCCTGACAGCGGCAGACCTTTCTCCCATCCTGCCCCGGTACCGTCAGCAGGCGGGCTGTGGAACCAGCGGGGCGCCTGTCATGGCTCCAGATCTGCGGTGTAACGAAGGCGATCAAATAGCCTTGGTGATGGTGTGCCAGTGATTTTTGGATCAAACGAAATATGTCTCTCTGGTTCGCGAGGACAATCCGTGCGTCGTCATGCAACAAAATGAGCGAGATGTCTTCTGAGGATGGAGCGGCTCTCTCCTAAATCACTCCACCAGGGTTTGGTTCCAGGCAGGGTGGCTCTGCCCGCTCTCACTGCCAGCGGGGCGGGCGGGATTATGCGTCAACGAGCTTGTTCTGCATTGCCAAGGCACCACCTTCAGAGGTTCCGTTATAAGACCTCCTCTGTGGACCAGAACCGAATACTCCTCTCATTCACGGAGCGGTAGTGAGCTGACAGACTAGGCAAGCTTGCGAGTGCGTGCAAACACACTCACACACACACACTGCTGCCTCCGCACTTGTGTAGAAGAGGGCCCCTCCCATGCAGACGCACTCTGCAATGATATACATGTATACAGTATCTAGTCACCGCACATCTAAAGAATTGGCCAAAGAGCTTACCGGAATGATCCAATCAAAGGTGTCATTCCTGGCTTTGGATAATATGAAGCAAACCATCACGTGTGGACACTAAATCTGCATAATGGTTACGAGCGATAAAGAGAAATGATAAATATTAACCATCAAATACCAGAACCAAAATATTGTAAAGTAACCAGAGCTGACAGTCGACGAAATATTTCATCGTGATTAATTGCATCTTGTCTACAGTTAACTCATAATTAATCACACTTAATCACTGATAGAAAGACGATTTTATCCTTAACAAGTAGAGATGTGCATTACGATATGCAAGTACAATAACCACATCAAATTTTATGTAAAGAAATATCAATTTTGGAAAAATGGGCCATTTTGTTACTCAAAAAATAACATACATTTAAAAATCCTACAGACTTTTAACGTTTAATGAAAGGTGCACTTTGCCGCACTTTGTTTGACGATCCTTGAATGCACCATGTAACTTTGTCTCCCGCTGAACAGCTACACTGTATTTTCCACCCTTTTCTTTCACCTAACACCCGAATATGGATACTATGTGGGAATGCACAAAGGTTTGATGTCCTTACTGAATGCTAAAGTGTATATTTGTTCTGTACGCAACCTCTCTGAAACGCAAAGTCCAGGCTCGTACTAGTGGATGGTGGTTCTGTACTTATTTTGTGCTTTTAATTTGATGTTATTCCTGGCTTAGATTTACACAATACATAATGAATAAGATGAATTAGATAGTTATAATGTACGTATGTTTTACAGATGATCTTCCTCTGTGACAAATAAATTCACAGTCACAGTAGACACAAGTAACTGTGGTTGCGTGAGCCATCTGCCAGGGCTTCGAAGCTAAACTTACCAATCAAAATACGCTTTTCATTAAATCATTTTTGCCAAATATGTGTTCCCGCTTGTGGCTCAATGGTCACCGCTACCTCCTCAAACTTCCTAAAACAGGAAGTTACAGCGCGTTAATCCCTCGTCGACATTAACATGTTAACTTTGACAGCCCTAAAAGTAACACGTGACACCAGGGACTGTGCTTCTTTCACTTTCACTCGAATTATTCGGCATATTTTAATTAATTTAACATGCTTATATGAATCTAGTGTGGGTCAAGCTATGCTATTCCCCTATTGTTATATAGGTGACTACTATTCCTTTTTGAGGGTTTTAAAATACTTGAAAACATCTTAAAACTTGCCCTCATCTGGCAAAAATGTGCACCCAGCAGGGTGAGAAATACTTGCCCGGTAATCTGGTACACATGTTCATAATAACAGGACGCAGAAAAATACTGTACAATACTGTAAGGTGCACTGGTAGTCAGTCATTTTGGTTTGCAGATTCAAACGCAGGTGCGTTTGAAAGGAATTTGGCATTATTCCTATTATATATTGTGTTTAATTGTATCTTTAGAATATGGTGCAAATGCTATCGGACTGCATTTTTTTACATCCTGTATTACACCTATGGGTGCTTTCATAACAGCGAACACTAAATGCAACCTTCCATGAACAGTTTTATCCTGTTCAGTGTCACAGGCGTCGCTGGAGTCCCAACTGACTTAAGGTGTGACTGATCACCTGTCAGGGACAGGCTAACACACGGTCACATTCACACACCACTAGCAGTTTGGTTCAGTGTTGTGTTTGGACTTAGGGAGGAAGCCAGCAAGGAAAAAGATCTATTAACTAATTAATTTATGTAATCCAGTCTGTTGTGTTCAGAATCTTGGGTGAGCCAAAGCCCGTTCCAGGTGACAGGTAGGAGTCAATTAGGTCAATTAGGGCACAAGACAAACACTGGGAGAAAGTACAAACTTCATACAGAGTTGTTCCAACAGATCCGAAACTGTATCGCCTAACTATGGGGCCGACATGCTAATGACTGCTTCACCATACTGTCATTATATATTATGCATTGTATATTTGTAAATCGATTTTACGACTCACATGATGAGAATTCACGCAACGTAAGAATAATTGTATTGTTATGTCTGTTGCATTATTGCATTATCTACTACCTATTTCTGATTATTAGCACTTTGCAATTTATAATATGACTGTCAGATACAATAAAACTGCAAAAGCAGCATACGACATGATTCCAATGACAATAAAATCATTCAGAGTAATCAGGCCAGTATTTGCATTTTACCTTTTGCGTATAGTGCAAATTCAGTTGACACAAACGTTCAGTGTTTTTTTCATACGTAAAAAGACTATACCTTTTTCTGAGAAGTACGTGCTTGTTTTTGCAGTATTGTGTAGTACAGTGTACTGAGAGACACAAAAGGCATTCATACAAAAACAGGGAGGAAGAGTTTGGTAAGAAATTGAAGACACAGCAGACAGAGCAAGAAAGAAGAAAACGCCCAGACGCTGATTAATTAGATTAGTAAAGCCGCCGTATGCCCTTCTTTCTACAAAGATCTCATTTAAACTCAAATAACCCCATAATGTGCCTTCTTTTTCGCAAACCTTCATCTTTAATGGCTGTTTTTATGCATGTGAGAGGCGCTTTAGTGTGTGCATCCACTGCTCATATCTGCTCACTTTAACCTAAATCTCACTACTTCCACAAAGGGACTGGGTATCACCCCTTTTCAAGCCCCCCAGCGCACAGCAGCAGTAGCAATAAAGGGATTGGGACCCCCCTCTCCTAATGCATTAGCTCGCTAATCCACAGGACCATTTGCACATCCAATCCTCTCCTCTTCTAATGGGGATCTGACTGTGAGGGCGGAAGGCTGTCATTGCAAAAAAAAAAACCAAAAAACACCACCTTCCTACACATGCTATTTTACACCCCATCAACCTGCAACTTCCACTGGAATACATTACAGGGCATTATCCATGCAGGGAATAATGGGGACTGCAGGAGTATTGGTGAGGTTGTGTGCTTCCATCTCCACAGTCCTTTGCTCCTCTAATTAAATTTTCAGAAAAACGCTTCCATCCTTGACCTCCCGGATCTGACTGAGTAGTCTGTGCTGTTTCCCATCTATATCAATATTTAAACAGGATCCAGAAGGACAATAGAAATACTCTACCACAGAGAAGTCGGCTAAGTTACAGTTGAGCAGCATGACAGAATGGAATTGAAATGGAATCAGTGAAACAATGGGTGTAATAAGATGAAGCCACATGCTTGATGGGTTCATTTTTGTCAGAGGTGAGAGGTTGTGTGTGTGTGTGTATGATAGACAGAAACAGACAGAGGTGGTTGTTAAAGGCAGAGTTATTAAAGTGCATAATGAGGAACTGCTCTGAGGAAAGCCTGGGATCAATGCTGCCTTTCTGGCGTGTGAATAAATGACAATCACATCTCCCCTTATCTCATTCCAACCCCCACACTGTGACAACATAGAACTGCAGCTGGACTTAAAGGAAAGGAGAACACAGTAACAACATCAGTGCCTCGTAAATTGGCTCCTTTACAAGCAATTTTAGATCGATAACCATTTTCTCACATAAGACCTCAAGCTTCTACATCCCAAAGCTCATTGGTCCCTGCCTCCAGTCAGTATATATACACTCCTCACTTGCTCATTGCATTCCATGTCTGCTCTGTAAAGCACATGTGACAGCGTGTCTATACATTACAAGCCCTGGCAAGTCACGTTCTCAGGAAATGCTCAAGGGGGAGCGCACCGGAACTGGTGAGCGTGTCCTCAATTCTCCTCGACAAAGTGGGTTAAATTAGATTCTACCAGTCCAAACGTGGGGACAATCACAGGGCAATGATATTTTAGTCATGCCCAATTGCTTTCCTTGATGTGTGGTAATTGCTTGACTCGAGGATGCCCATGTGAGGGCTACAGGCGGGAAATACGCTGTCTGCATACCAAGCAATATACCTCGTATATACTGTAGAGGCATGAACACACGCATGGACAGATCAGCACTGACAGCTCACCTTCACTAAACAGTGCTTCAAGTTAACAGACAAAATCAATTTCATTCATTCGATCAGGACAGCACACAGGGATTCTTTAACTTAGTAATACATACAAATATAATTATTTATCAAAATGTTTATTATTGTGGATTTGGTTTGCAAGTGTGTACATCTGCAGAGACTCTCTAAATAACCAGAATTAAGTGGAACCTTGATTTGCATACGGTTGGCATGGTTTTTTTTCCATTATGTCAGAATGTTGCCTCCGTTTGCGTAAATTTTCCAGCTAGTGTCCAATATGTTGCATGTCCTGATGTGTTTTACTGATTCTTAATGTATTGTTATCACAAAACGTCAGCCTATTAGCTTGCTACTACATGAAAACAGGAAGTGGAAGTCAGTGCGGTTGCAAGTCTATGATGTCATCAGCAGTTATAGTTTTACAATTATAGTTTTACATGCATAAAAGACGACCAGTCCGGGGTGTAACACGCCTTTTCCCAAAGTCAGCTGGGAGAGGCTCCAGCATATCCCCGCGACACAAGTGAGGAAAAGCAGCATATAAAATAGAATGATGGATGGATGGATTCTATATGCATTTAAATTAATAATGAAAGGGATACATTGAAATTTAAGGTTACTTTTACCTTCATTTAAGTCATGATTGTTGTCAATACGGACACCACAATTTTGCCACGAGTTATTTCTTGAATTCATTAGTGTTTCTTAACTTCTTTGTCAAAATGCTGGCACTTGCAACTTTCTTTGGCTCCATTGTGGGATATTTTGCAGACACAATCAAAAGAAAAGACATTTGAAGTGAGAAATAGGTTAAAGTATGTTTCGGTTAAAGTCGAGAGAGACCTTATGGAAAGAATTAATGACGCTAACCAAGGGTCCACTGTATTACATACCCCTTGAGTATAACAAGGGCCTAATTGAGGCCCTATGCAGAATTTTAATTGGAGTCCCCCCATTACAAAATGATTGTGTCACGTAATGCCAGTCAAAACAAAAACCTGTACCATTACACCATCAGGAACTGACAGGAGAGTGGGTGAATTATGTTATCTTTGCAGAAATCACTGCACCCAAAGTTGATGAATCACAATTCCCTAGCAGTTAAAGGTCACATATCCCAAATGGGCTATATTGTCAAAGCTATAATTTACAAATCCCATGAGGGAGAAAATATATATGTGCATATAAATGTGCAGAGAGCACTGTGTTCAAAAGAATAAAGAATAAACAATAATTAATTATTACAAGCCGCATGGTGATCGAGTGGGTAGCACATTGGCCTCACAGTCAGGAGGTTCAGGGTTCGAATCTCCATTGGGCATCTCTGTGTGGAGTTTGCATGTTCTCCCCATGCGTGCGTGGGTTTTCTCCGAGTACTCCGGTTTCCTCCCACATTCCAAAAACATGCATGTTAGGTTAATTGCCAACTCTAAACTGTCCATTAGAGTGTGAATGTGAGCGTGACTGGTTGTTTGACTTTGTTTGTCTATATGTGCCTTGCGATTGACTGGCGACCAGTCCAGGGTGTACCCCGCCTTCCGGCCAAAGTCAGCTGGGATAGGCTCCAGCATACCCGTGACCCTAATGAGGATAAGCGATATAGAAAATGAAGGAATAATTATTACAAATAATTGATAATAATTAACATGTTTAATATGTCATTTTGCAGAACAGTTTGTGTCACAATCAAAGTAAAAATGCATAGATGTTGCGTGATCTCCAGGTGACAAATATCCACTGTGTTATCAAACAAATGAGGATTATTATCATTCAGTAGCATGAGATTGTACCACCAAACATGTGCTACCGTCCATTAACTATGCAACCCACCTTGGCATTAAGAGGAGCTCAACACATGGGGGTAATAGGATTGGCCTGCAAGTCCATCTGTCAGGGGACTGAGCAGCACCAAAGCCCAACAACCAAGCACCCTGGCCTGGTTACACCTACTGCAGGCTGTCGTGGCTTTGCACTTTGCTCCGGAGATATTTACTCGGCATTAAATCCTTACTTTGCCAAGTGTGTAAATCATAATTAAAGGTGTAAAAAAATTGAAAGTTTGTTAGGTTCTAAACGCGACAAATTGTAGCTATACTGTTCTGCTTAATGGAGTACAGATAGAGATGCATGGCTGAAGCTTGTGAATGAGAGTGAGACAGTGTGGGGGAGGTATGGAGAAGAGTGAAGAAGAAGAGAGAAAAATAAAAGGGGGAGGGGGGTTATGGTTTTGGTAGAGGGCAATAAATCCAGCCTAGAGGCAGTCCCTAAACCAGCAGGTTTTACACTTGCTGCCATTCCAATTACATCAGGATGTGACTAATGCTTCATTGCTTGAAGTCCTCAGTCCAGCAGGATTGGATTTCTGTTTCCCCCCGACTATCCTTTCCCCTCCCCCAAACTACCCTTCCCTAATTCCCTTGATACTGAATTAATTGAAAAGAATGCATGTACAATGATTAGCTCAGGGTGGAACATTCTGGGACAGAATTCATCAAACGGAGGGACTGTGTGTGTTTTTTGGGGTTTTAAGCACCCATAATGTTCAACAACAATAAGATAAAAGATCCGAATTGACAAAATGATTAGCCTTAAGCTGAAAATGCAAGCACACACTGTGGATGTGGATTTGTTTTGTGGGAAATATAGACTCAACATGCTGATAGGACATGGTGGCACTTAAGGGGGAGAGAAATCATTGCATTGTACTTCTTTGGTTGCTAGGAAACTGCAATTCAATTGGCATTGCAATGCAGCACAACAGCTGTCTCCATAATTGGACAATTAAGATCTTAAAATGTCTTAATGTTGCTCATATTCATTTCAATAAAGGCGCAAACCTGTCCCAACATGTTTTATTGCGATTGGGTTAATGTGGCCAATATGAAGTACATGTTCTCAGAGGAAGTGGGTTTCATTAGTCAAACAATCAGTGATGCATTCAAGGTTCAATACACAGACAACAGTTGGAACCATTTGTGTGTCTCAGAATGCACGATCTGCATGCATGTTGTTAAGCATGCTATATTTATCCAACAGCACTTCTATCTCTGTGGACAGATGAAAGATGGCCAAGTGGAAAGTAGGTTAAGCAGGTTAGAGAGTGAATACAAAGCCACCTCCCCATACAGTATGCGTGCCAGCATGCAACACTGCAAATGTTCAGCACCACGGACAGTTCTCACAGACAACACAACAATGACAGGTCCCTGAAGCACCTCAAAGAGAACCTCCAAAGAAAACATACCTTAAATTAATCAAATACCATAAGTATTAGTTGTGAAAGTATTTGTAAAATTGAAAGAGGTGGTATATGTTCTCTCTGGGCACTGAAGAAGCATCTTTGAGACATACAAAAATGCGGTACAATGAAAGTCTATTTTTACAGTGTTAGTAATGTTATATGATAATAATGTCCACATACAGTAAAACTGGCTTGTCACTTACTAAGGCAAATGCTCCATCAAAGACCTGATTGTCACCTAAAGTGAAAAAATGGTTTGCTCTATTCGTGTTTGTGTTCATGGTTAGGATATTGGATCACTGATGCTCCACTAAGACCAATTGTAGAATGTATTAATCCTTGTGTGCCACCCCTCTACAAATGTTTAGGTGATTCTTGTAATTTTGTATAATCAGGCTGACAGTGTCTGTTTTACTATCTGCTTACTGTTTTACTTTGCCAGTATAAAAATCAAATTGTGTCTTGGATGGGGCTTTTCTGTGCACAGTTTGCAGGTTCTCTACGCATTTGCATGGGCTTCTCACAGTCCTAAAATTTCATTTTGAAAATGCATTTTAGGTCAGTTGGAAACAATAAATTGTTTGTGAGTGTGAATGTAAGTGTGAATGGTTGTTGTATATGGGTCCTGTGATTGTCTATGTATTCCTTCCCATGACCAGTCATCTTGGAAAGGCTCTAGCTCACTCGTTACCTTGAACAGCAAGCAGTAGCAGAGGAATGAAAGAACATTACTGCTGCGTGGATTTGATTTCCATTTTGCTAAACCTTGTGACAGTGATTTTTTTTCTCCATGACACGCAGTGCTGACTTGTGGGGGCACATTGCAAAGAAATTTGGACTGCCACGGATATATTTGGTGCTACCTGTTCACTGCTGCTCACAAACTCATTTTAACAATTACATTGTCTATGTAACTTGTTGTTACAACTCCGTACAGCCAATGGTTTGATAACCCTGCTTCTTAAAATACCTCCTACATGTAATAGTGGATCATTCCCAAAAGTCCCCCACGGGACCGGGCCGGATGATGCAATCATACAGTCCCACTGACTGAGATTTGAGCCTTCTAGCCAGTAAGCTAAAAGCCCAGGCTCCTAACCTTCTCCACCCCAGTCAAGCCGTTGGGGAGTGAGGTTTGCTAAACACACAGCTAAGCCCGCTGGCATCCATTACATATGCACATACCATAACTGACTAGGTCACACATTATATTATTATTTTGTGAGATATTAGATGTACAATGACATGTACATTGTCTTTGAAATCAGTGCACACTTACACTTTGCTTAATTAATTACTTATATTGTTAAATTTTTACTTTGCTGTTTTTTATCTTTGTAATGCACTGTTGTGTTCTCTGTCTGTTTGATCTCTAATCATATTGCCTAAGTCAAGTTCAGTTCATGAGCGATCTTTTTGTGCTTAATTGTATTGTTTGTAAGGGCCACACAGTGGTCGAGTGGTTAGCGTGTTAGTCAGACAGGAGATTTGGAAGACCTGGATTAAAATCTTTATGTGTGGAGTTTGCATTTTCTCCCCGTGCGTGGGTTTTCGGTTTCCCCCCACATTCCAAAAACATGCATGTTAGGTTAATTGGCAACTCTAAATTTTCCATTGGCATAAATGTGAGTGTGAATGGTGCTTATCAGTCAATCTGCTCGCCCGAAATCAGCTGGGATAGGCTCCAGCATACCCACAACACTAATGAGGATAAGCGGCATAGAAAATAGATGGATGTGTTAGTTGTACTCTTGGACAATGTGGCAATAATGAATGTTTCCAAGTTTTCAACATACAGGTATCCACAATACAATATGTATGTATGTGTATAGTATGTCCCTTGTGTGGAACGTGTACTATTCAACACTTTATTACCCCAAAAGATTGTGTTGTTTTATTAATATGATTTATATTGTGCTTGAATAACAAAGCAATACTGCTACAATAGTGTCAAATGTTCCTATAGTGCATGAGACAATGAAGTATTGCCTCCATCTTGCATGTGTTCAACATGAAATGTGGTGCTAAAAATGTATGAGAAACCTGCTGCCACCACCTTCCCTTTTGGTGGTGACACATTGCCAGAAAGGCTTTCCCTGCAGCCATTCAGTCATGTTCCAATCAGTCCCATGTGACCGCAGAGCATGTTCTCTGAGCACCTCGGCCCAGGGTCCTCACACATTCAAAAAACACACTGCTTTATTACTACAGTCCCCACACACTCTGTCAACAACAAAGACAAATACTTGCAAGCGTGTCTCACTTAAAGGCTGTAATCTCCAGGAAAATCCCATTTGGCAGAGCAGCTGCCAGCGTGGATCACAGATAGACCGTAGTTGGGGTGCCCACAGGGTGGCAAGCTGTCCAGCCACACTTTTCTCTTTATTACACACCCACACACACTGAGCTTAAGGTGGATCAGCACCACCAGTGATAAATGATGCCACTTGTTTTAAGAGAAACATGTCATAGGCTCACCAAGACGGAATGTCATTGGAAAAGGATTTCATTTTTATTGCCCATGTTATTGATCTGGCATGAGGGATCGGTGTTGCAAAGTAGCCTCAGGGATTCATCGTATGAAAGACAGCATAGTAGAGAGTGAGCCGAATTTCTGGCAGTAGTGCTCTTTCCATCTGTAGGTTTTTCGTCCTGGCTGGCTGTCTTCAACAACTCATACAGTTGTTCCTACAAATACATCTTTATCAAGTTTTTAATATTATTTCAACTTAGTGGCACATTGAAAAAATTGTCTGCTCCCCTAAGGGGGGCAGGATAAAAAATAATTAATAATAATTAATAACTGAGAAACACTGACCAAACCCAAGCATAACTCTAACATCTTCTACCAAGTCTTCAGCCATTTTCTTACGTCATTTCAGGTCACAATACCAACTAAACATTTTTTTTTAATCAATTGAACTCCAAATGTGGTCATGGCATGAATATTATTCGTGTACTGTATGTAATGTGGCGTTGGCAATTTCCAAGCACATCATTTCAAATGGACTTCAAAGCAAACACACTCCACACAGGCATGGGCAACAGTTCATCTTATCATACAGCACCACTGTCTGGCCAAAATAAGTAGTGCCGAGTTCAATCAAATGCACCACCCTATTGCGTCACACATTCGTTGGTGAAATTGATGTATTAGTGCTGCTTAATCTATCTACACAGTAACATTTTGCAGCCTTGCAATAATCCGTAAATGAAGTTTAATAAATTATTGGAATGATTAAGTACATTTAGCAGGCAGACCTAGTGCAAAAGGTTTTTTTGGTGACACAGTTATGTGGTTAGCACCCTGAATTGTTCAGAGGTGTGAGTGTGAGGAGTGAAGGGTGTTTTGTAACTATATGTGCCATGTGATTGAGCGTCAACCAGTCCAGGGTGTACAGCGCCTCTAGGCAATAGTCCCTGAAAAGGATAAGCAGCGGTAAATGAATGATTGACACTGTCACTCAAGTTGTTAAACACTTCTGCATGCGTCCTTGGTTGACACTGCAGATGCACATTGACTAGATGTGATGTGACAGTTTCATTTCAGATCCATATTCCGTCCACGCTTGGTCTCACACTGGGCAGAACTAATGCCCAGCACCACACAGGGTGCAACCTGCCAGCTGAGGACTGACATGGTAGCTCATCGCTGCACAAGCAGAAATGTGAAAAGCACTGTGCTTCAAGTATTTAGGTGGAAATGTCGGAGATCCTGTACATGCACGACGGAAAGGAAATAAAATAGTACATCTGGCAATGTGGTGTTAAAAAGATCCAACACCGTCCAACATCCAACACTTCACTGCTTCACAATACACTTCTGCATCCTGTTGCTGACATGTTTCATTGCACAAAATTCGAAATAGACAGAATACTGCGATTGACTGGCGACCAGTCCAGGGTATTCCCCGCCTCTTGCCCAAAGCCAGCTGGGATAGGCTCCAGCATACCCGCGACCCTAATGAGGATAAGCGGCATAGAAAATGAATGAATGACTGAATGAATGAATGAACTGACAGAATAATGTCAACGTACAAGCACTTCCCAGACCCTTTAAATGGATGTTTTAGGTGAGTGTAAACAGTAAACAACTCCGGTGCCAAGACAGCTTGGCCCAGCTGCACACTGTCAATACTAATGACATCAAGACACAAAGTATCACTATGGTAACCTGGAGGCCCTGACCCCATCCCAGAGCCCTCTGCACAAGCAGAAGGCGGGAGAATAGCTTGTCGCTGGCAAGACAGAGAGGAGGGGAGAAAAAGCGAGAGAGAAGAGATAAGAAATTGGAAATAGGAGGGGGGGGGGAGGCGTTCATTGAGACAATGATGACGATGAAGAGTAAGACGATGAGCAAGAAAGAGAAAAAAATGAGCAGGTGAGGCTTAGAGGCATCGATGGGTCCAGGAATCGGAGCCAAGTACTTGATATGGAAAGAGGCAGCTCAGTGTGCCGCAGCCAAGCCCAAGATTCAACTCTTTTCCCCCGCACGTCTCCTCGCCTCCTCCAGCATCCAGCCCCACCTCCTCTCTACCACCCGACCACCTCGCCTTGACTCAGCAGCACCTTAAAGCAGGCCAGATGGGCTCAGTGAAATATTCCTCCCAGTCTGCAGCCCCTAAATCACCTCAGTGCTATACCGCTCTCCCGGGAGGCATGTATTTCCAAGTACACTTTTGTCAAATATGTCCCGACGGGACTGCCTACAAACCTATCACTGTAAATTAAAGAGAAAAAGGTCCTTTTTGTTCAGGACAGATGAGTCTAGTTGTGTGGAGTCTGAACCAAAACACGTTATAACAGGAATTCTGAGAAGGTCTCACCGTGGCACCCACAAAAATTAATGGACATAAACGTATTTTCATGTGCAACATGCACCTGAGACAAAATAAATGGAAATTACACGTATAAAAAATGAAGAAAATGTTTTATTTTACCAAATAAATAGGGCAGGAAAATTTGATATTTCCGCCGTGACATAAAAGGAGGATGACTTGGGTATGTTATACCTTAGTATGAATGACAAGAGATTCAAAATGTAAAGTTGAAGAGCACTTTCTTGCAGTGTTCAGTGTCACCTCTTAAAAACATGCAAAAATATGTAAACTGTCAAGTTATAAGATAAACAGGGCCAAGTAAAACAATTTGCAGTAACCGTATTTGCAGTCTGATGATATGGACATCATATAATTTTTAGTGACTTAATAACCTTTTATTCCTGTAGAATAATATGGCCTCATAACTAAAGCCTAGCTTCTTGCTTTACAGCTGATGTGTGGTAGAAGCAAAACAGAAGGCATTCAATGCACGTGACACTAGCAGACATGAACGGTAACAACTGTTATTGAATTTTCAACGTTCCTGTACTTTGTCAAACGCTGTAGCAGAAATTGTATGCATATTTTGCAAACAGCACATTAATAAAGACTCCAACTGCAAATCATTTTACAGGAAGCAATTACAGTTACAAATTTCAAACCCACTCAATAAAACCGTTTGATTTGTGCTAACTTTTTGTGTCCTTTTATCCCAACATCCAAGATTAAATCAGCAATTAAGAAAAGACTTGGGATGCTCCAATCAGGGTTTTATGGTGCCAATTACGATATTGATCATCCAAGACTGAAACCGGCCGATACCGTTCAGATGGATTAGTTATGTTTCAATGTTTTTATAATGACTGCTATTGGACAGGGGTGCTACATTAAGAGAAAAAGTCAGGACAATTCCAATGGCCCTTTTAGTGCCAGGAGACGCAAAATGATAGGTGATTACCAGGAATGGTGGATATCGGCTGATATCCATTAGGCCGACATTGTCCAACTCTCAATTTCCGATTCTGATATTAACCGATACCGATATGTGTAACATCACATATCTCCTGTCGAGGAATTAACACACATCTGTTGTAAAGCTAATGTATGCAGCATCAGCTATCAACTTTTCAATGTGGCTGCAAACAACATTGTACGCAAACATCTGAGTAATACTTGTGCCTGGGCTTGGCAAAGCGTGACTCGAGGAACTAACACCACTAACGCCACGAGTGGCTGCCTGTCAAGCAACTCAGTTCTCCTACTTTATTAACATTTGAAGTAATATATTCTTATGGATCTGCGATTGACTGGCGACCAGTCCAGGGTGTACCACGCCTCTCGCCCAAAGCCAGCTGGGTTAGGCTCCAGCATACCCGCGACCCTAACGAGGATAAGCGGCATAGAAAATGAATGAATGAATATTCTTATGGATATGGACTCGTCCACTTCGAGACGTTTATTCAAGCACAATTTTAGGTGCCATGAGAGCGAGGTCCAAACTTGTTTTCTGGCTTCAGAACGCACAGAAAAATTCACATAAGGATTGTGGATGGTGGGCAAAATTCTAGAAAAGTGCTGTCTTTAATGTTTTTTATACAAGCATCTCTTGATTCATTTTAATCAAACTCTGCTTCTTTCAACTGTAGGTAGCAAACAAATAGTGCCTTACCAAACATATTTTCAGTTTAGCCTGGTTAGCATGTTACCTGCTTCCTGTCTTGTTTGTCATTTGTAACACCCCACATTACCATTTCTATACCGCTTATCCTCATTAGGGTCACGGGGATGCTGGGGCCTATCCCAGCAGACTTTGGGCGAGACTGGTCGCCAGTCAATCGCAGGGCACATATAGACAAACAACCATTCACACTCACACCTATGGACAATTTTAGAGTTGCCAATTAACCTAACATGCATGTTTTTGGAATGTGGGAGGAAACCGGAGTACCCGGAGAAAACCCACGCACGCACGGGGAGAACATGCAAACTCCACACAGAGATGCCCAACGGAGATTTGAACCCAGGTCTTCCAGATCTCCTGACTGTGTGGCCAATGTGCTAACCACTCAGCCACCGTGCGGCACCCCACATTAGCATTAACATTTAACATTGATCAGTGTTGAGGACCCTTAAATTTAACTCTAAAAATTATTATATTAACTCTACAATTGTGTAACAAAAGCAACAATTTTAAAAGCGATAAAATTACAAGTGACCCTATGGGACATTTTGAAGGTGTTGAAATTACGTGCTGAAAATAACTCAGAGAATGTCATTTTAGGTCTGTTGAATTTGCTTTGTAGATTTTGCATTCTGATAAGTGTTACCGGTTCAATGAAATGACCATGGTCCTCTCTACCCTTGCTTGGGAGGGATTATTCAACATTGATTTTGTCTTGCTGCAGTGACACTATTGTAGTGCTACAGGTGAGCACCTCATTGGTTTCTCCAGGTATGTTTTTGTTTGATTTCTCTACCCTTCCTCATTGTGGTTTTTTTTTCTCTTTTTTGAACCTGGGCAGCCATTAGGGGAGGAGCTACCTAACAAGCCACAGTTGTGGGATATTAGTGCTACTCCTTTTAATCACATCTGTGGTGGCAGGAGTGTGTTGGGGTTATTGTTCGGCCTGGACGTGTGCATCATTTGCCAAGACTCAAGCCTACCTGCTTCTCCCTTTTCAGTCACGGTAGATGTTCTATTATCTTTTTTCTGCCTTCCTGCCTGTGCGGTAGCTTCCTCATTTAGTTAAAGTTTAGCATTTCTTGTTTTTTCCCAGTTTTTTTGTAGTGCCTTTTCTGTTGCTGTGCACCATTGAATTTTGTTGTTTTGGACTTTCACCTAGGTGTTTTGGTGGAACTGCAATTGAAGAGACTTTTTTGTTTGCATCTAAACTAGCTTCTCAGTCTTATTGGGATCCCGACCACCCTGTGTCGTGACAGATTTGACCAAATGGTTGTGTGACCTGCTCAGCATAAAATGTGTTTGCCATAGAAAAAGACTGAGCTTAAATTCTCTAGTGGTCTATGTTATGTGCAAAATAGGTAAGACGTGGTACATGCAATTGACACATGTGACATGTTTTACAAACCTGCAGAGAGCTTTACAAGGGTCTTCTCTTCTATGTATATTTTAAAGTAGTTAGTCGTGGGTGACATGGAAATTTAATGGGTGAAATTGTTACATTACTGAGTCATAGTGATAATAAAATAATTTTTGAATAATGTTTGGTCTTTTCTAGGGGTGCTCTGATCGCTTGGCCACCAGTCCGTATCAGCTGATAAATGGTTTTCAATGCCGAGCACAAAAGCCGATCATCTTTCGAACAGTGCACAGCTGCTGCTCAATCAATGTCACTAAAAAGTTGATTTATTTCAGTAATTTCATTCAAAAAGTGAAACTTGTAGGCTATATTTCATTCATATTTCAAATGTTTATTTATTTTAAGTTTGCTTATTTGTGCTTTCCGTGGGTTTCTGCCATTTTTCAGTGAACCACAGTAAGCTGCACTCCCTGAAGGTCTTAGCGTTCTTTGTCAGCGCATCCAGCTCGTCGATCTCTTTTGGTAGTGAATTCACGTTTCCCATGATAATAGAAGGTAACAATGACTTGAATCTTCGACTTCCTTCCAGCCGCTTGGCTTTGGTCTTTGCAACAGCTCTGCTGCCTCGACGGCTTCTTTACATCCATGTGTGAAGGGAACCACAACTATGCGAGACCTCGCTCTATTGGCAAGTAATACAATATACAATAGTATACAATAGTAATACAATAAACAAGTCTCAATGTGGACTAATTCATATCTGTAGGATTTCATATGTCAGTCATTTGCCAGCCTCGATAAATTGACATATGCATTTGTGTTTTTCCTCTCTCATTACCACCCAGGCTGTATGGTGAGAGGCTTCACTATACACATTGGTGAAGTTAGTTTCATGTTGGACGTTGGATATGAATCTCCTCAGTTAATTTCGCGTTGGCAGTTTCAGCTTTGTAGCAACAGCGGTAGCCCCCCTCACTATGCTCGGACTGCTTTCAAAGGCAAAATTTGAATAATCAAAAACTGAATCATACCTTAAGTTAAATGAATATTCATCTGATAGTGAAAAACGGACTGGTGTGTATCTGATTAGATTGTGCAGGCTTACTGTCTGATGTGTCTGGTCAGTATGACGTATGTTTGTCGTCTAATGTTCTTAGCAACAAGAGTCATCAGCAAGCCATGTTAGGTGATGTAATACGTTCCCCCCCCACCTCCCCACCCCACACACACACACAAAAACTCTGTCAGACAAAAAAACCACCTCAAACAGTATTCTTACTATGTATAGCCGTTCCTGCTCCCGGCCATGTTTTGATCCCTGATCCATATCGACTCTGTTATGCTGAGGTTATTCAGTGCAAACAAAGCAGTGATGACTTTGCAACAATGGAAGGCTATTTTTAGAGGGAGCTGGACAATGGTGTTGGGGAAATGGAAAAAAAAAATCCCTGTAGAAGTCCAAGATTGAATGTTGCTATTACGTCTGAAATGGAGCCAGTTATTCTGTTTGCCTACAGCCTGCATTAACTCACTTCAATTTACACCTTGTCTTTACTTCCAGTGGCAAGAAGCACTATTGCATGTGTATAGAGGCTTGACACAAGACTAACGTCTTGACTCAATCTTTCTATCTGGAGGATCTGAGGCTGTGATACTGAGGCTACCTTCCATTTGCTCCCTGGGGAACTCTGTCATCTTGACCAGGGAAGGTCTGAGAGATAGGAACTGACCATCTGGGACCACAAGCTCATCTGCTCTTTTTAGAATAGTCTGATTTTCTTAACTTATATTTACTCAGGGTGACTGAGCATAGATTGTATGCATTTTGTTTTATGTTACTTGATTGCCTTTCCTCAACTACATAATATTATCCTTCATCAGGACTGCAATATAAGTTATTTGCAATGATAAGGACATTGACTACTATTCAACACGCTATCATGTATCAAAATAGGGGAAAACCTACAAGGGTTGGATTAAATAAGCTTTGCTTCTTCCTACTCCTTTTGGACATGGAACGGTTGACTGTATTAAGTGATGTTACAATGTAATTTGTATGCATGTTCAAATAAAATTAAACCATTACAATAATACACGTGTCCATATTTACTGTACAGTATAAACTGAATTTTATCTCAGGTATCTATAAAATTTAATAAATAGAATATAATGTTCTGTGCCTGTGACTTTTGACCCCACCTCTTGCCGAAAGTCATAGAATATGCTCCAGCTCACCCATGACCCTGAATGAGGATAAGCGGTAGAAAATGAATGACTGGATGAACAAAAATATTACACCATCAAAACCCTCATGTTTTATTAATCTGTGAAGTGTATTTACAACAGTACATAGTGTATAATCCTTGAACTTGGCCTGTTTTATGGTTTATTTTATGACTTGTGTTTCCACATAACGTGGAAATATCAGGTTGTGCTAGATGGAAACTTTATTAAACTGTATTGTCTGCAATGGAGGAATAAATTCATCTTAACATCAATTGTGGTTGCATGTATTTATGCATATTTTCTTTTACTTTTGCAAATTTGTACTCTTCCTGGTACCATACAGTACCCCTTAACTCCTGTTGTAGTTACTTGACACGTCAGTTTTTGTACACCGTCTCGATTATCGTACAAACTAGGTATCTAACAAACAAGTAACATCCCGCTGAACTGAGAGCCTACATAAAGCATTTATGCATTGGTGACCCAGTGTCTGCGAAGAATGGATAGAGGTTTTTCTGACCAGAGAATCCTTTATAGCCTAATGTTTTGCTTTGGACAACCAGCCCATCTCAGTCGAGGATTGTGTGGTTTTGCCATCTTTTAGAATGTATGGATCCACGCTACTACACTACATTGCCTTACCACAGTTGTACAAAAAAGTACAGGAAAACATACATGAAGTGATACGCAATTTAAAACACAACCTGAAAGCTGTGATTTCACCACAGGTATATGACGTTCGCATAAGCTTTATTAAAAATGCATTATTGTTTTAACTAACTTGCTTAAATAATTTTCCACTTCATAATCTAGAATAACACTGTACCAAGTATCGGATCGGGACTTAAAATCAGATCGGATCTAAGGCCAAAAATGCTAATTGGGACATCTTTACTTTTCACTATCTCACAATTTGGTCGTTCACACCTCCCCCAAAGTTGGTACAGTCGTGTATAGACATAATACTGAGCACATTGTACAGTATAGTCAGCTTTAACCCTACACTACTTTGTTTAGCATTGCTGCATGAACAAAAAACAGCCCCTTCAACTCATACTCATTTGGTCATAATGATCAGCAACGTAGTCATAATGAAAAATCAAATCTGAAGCAAAAATCTGTTAGCGGCAAACTCTCCCATCAACCCTCTGGAATCCTTTGATAAAACTACTGAGACAGATGGGCAGAGAGAGGCAGTGCACATCCTAATGTTCTATATATAATCCACTCCTAATAGTGGTTGTGTGTCTGTGGTGCAGCCTGTCAAGCCCAGCAGTCCAGCTCGATAAGGAGCCTCTCTGTCTGCCTATAAAACTACAGAGAGGAGCTCAGTCGATGTTGTGACACAGAGAACCTCGTCACTGAGGCTTACCGTCAGGTTGAGCAAGACAGGTCCAAAACAATTCCAATGTTTACATTTTGTGTAAGAGAGCTAAAGGAGAGTAAAAGTTGCATCAGTGTTAACTGTAACTTTACACGCCTTCCAGTGGACGAGGTGACCCTGTAATACCGGGACTGTTAATATCATTCCTTGTTTTCATGTCGCCTCGCTGTGAGAGACCGAGCAGGAAGTGTTTGTGGAAACGTGAGACACAGATGAGCGCTGTGAGAGAAGAAAGCCAGTGTGTTGTTGTGTTTTAAAGGGAACGTCGGGAACACTTCAGCTTACTCCAGAGATTCACATGATGCAATTTGGATGGGAGACTCAGCACATTAAAATCACATCATGTGTATTTACGTACATTAAAAAACATTCACTCGATCTCCTTGATTTCCTTCAGAATTAAATTAACGGTGCATTTGCCTGCCTCATCTGTGGCAAGATGCAAAAACGTTCTCTTTAAGTTTTACCACACACAGGTCCACTTACATCACCTTTAACCAAATATACAGTATAAACAATGAAATAGAATAGTTTTAGTTCTCCACAATAAATAACAAATGAATGGATATCTAATTCAATAATCTATTTTTGGATGCTCCTTTTTATTCCACTCTGCACGGTCTAATTCTAGTGCACTTCTTACAGAATTGTAAGCTCTCTGGAAAGAACACATTGATTCTTACTGTACTGCAAGCTTTAGGTGCTATTTCTTGTCTTTATGGCTAAACATCTCAATCTTTGTCTTTGTCTTGTTACTTGTTTATCTCTGTTACAGACCTAACTGTGATGAGTGAATTTCTGCAAAGTACTGTAGGATAAGAAAATTAATATTTTCATAGTTAGAGCATAGAAAACATGTTTATGGCCTTCTGAATATGATTTTTAACATTATTAGTGCCTGTAGACATGTAAAAACCCTATTGTTACCTACACATGTATTACTTAATATAGCAGACAAGTTAAGCAATAATAAACCATAATACCTCATATGTTAGCATTGGGAATGTTCCTTGTTATGGTATCTCGAACATAATGTCGATTCTTTGCATATGGCATTCAAAAAAAGATCCACACGATGATATTTGTCAGTTCATTGATATACAGGGCAGTCAATCTGACTCGAACTCGTACATTGTTAAAATAATGGACACTGCTGCAGTACTGCTATCTTTGTTTACAGCACATTGCGCATCTCTTACGCGCGGTCTGCAGGATCTCTGATGGGACACAAGAGACAACCGCTGCTTTAAGCATAGCAAGCTATCAAGCTAACTAGTTACCCTCCAATATTTATTTATTCTAAAGTTAAGAAAATATTTGAAACTGAGCGGGGAAGAAGGGCAACATAAGAAGCAAAAAATGTACCACTTCCACAAGACATAATTTTTAATATTTTTGGACTAGTAACAGGCCATCGTCAAACACAAAACAACATTATTTTTTAAGTAAGGGGGAGATTTTTGTGAATCTACAATTCTGCTTCAAAGATCTTCACTGGATTCCTTGGACTTTACCATTGCTTTGAGGTTTTTGGTCTATCCATCCTGGAGCCTTCTGCACTATTTATCATGAGATCCACATTGAGCCTACTGTATATGTCCAAATTTGACTGTGTGTAAATGATAATGATAAATGATATTTTGTATTTAAAAAACATTGAATGTGTCATTAGCACAGTGAGAGTCATTGAGCTGGAGACAGTCCCAGCTGACTTTGAGAGGTGGGAGGCAGATGACAGAGGCTAGACGCCATCATAATGGGATGATGTCAACGCAAACTGCAAACTCAGTGGACCAGAAAGAAGTGAAATGATTAATTCTAGCCTATCACAGCCATCCTCAGATATCAGCAAATGGTCCTAAGAAGCATAGAGGGTTACATCATAGGTGTTTGTGTGTGTTTACTCTTCTTTTGCCGTCTTCCAGCATCATGTCATGACGTAATTGTTTTTTTATTTCCATGATCTTGATTTTAATCTGTAAGGCCAACAGAACTTATAAGACTGCGGAAAATATATGACTTACTCATCCTGAGTTGCACATTTTAATGATGGCAGTTCCAAAAAAATTACACTTCTGCCACACACATTTGTTTGTATGTATTGTGTACTTATCGTTTATATTATACATTACCCAAAATTCTATTATCTATGAGTGAGTCAGCATGGGCACCATGTATCAAATTACACACGGGCCTACGATTCAGTGTCAATAGCTATTATTGATTAGTTCAACTGTGGAAAATGCACAATGTGATTAACTACAATGAGTGAGTTAGTGAATGCCAGAAAGTTCGAACTTGGACAGAGGAAACTGGAGTAACTCCACACTAACCTTATGTTAATGTCAGAAAGTGTTTCTTTCCCTCTCACCCTCTCACTCACAAAACTGTTATGCTAGCAAAACACAGACAAATACCCCCCAAACCTGCCCAGGCCCACCATAGGAGGGACATGACAGAGTCCATCTGAAGCCACTCATTACAAAACTTTCTTGCACCCCATCTATTCAATAAGTAACGTGTCACTGCTTTTTTGATGACTTGACAGAAATGACAGGTGAGGCGGGACTTCCTAGGTTGATTGATGGCTGATGTGAGAGTTGACAAAGTGACAACACTGTGGATGCACATTTTTTCCTTGACTCATACCCAACAGGAAACGCCCATCGCAAACCTAAAAGACTTAATTCGTCACACCACACTCAACATGCTGACAGGAAGTGAAAGAAAAACAGCATGAGGAGACAAAGGAAAAAATATATATACATTAAAGCTATGTGTTGCCTTCTCATCACAACGATCCCAAAAAACAGAGCACACACTGTGGTCCACCACTAGGATTATGTAATCTATTTTCCACTAACGTGATAACTGCACACTCATCTTCCCGCGGGCGAACTCTGCTCAGCTGGAGTGGACATGAATGCTGAGAAATGGCGGGGTAAGGGAGCAGGGGATGATGCTGCCCAGGCAAGTTTCCTCAAGGTTGATAGGAAAGATGGATGGTCATACTATAAACCCCAATCACGTGTAAGTACAGTTTAAATAAACAGACATGTGCTACTCTGATTTGTGTGAGCATTGCCACTATACCCCAAACACACCGCATACAGTAGATTGTGTGCATAAAAGGGAGCTGGCATTTCCAAGGTCATCGGCCGTGTCATCATATCCCGCTAGGCTCCACTACATGAGGGTCAACATCTCACACTGGTTTTCTCCAGCTACAACTGCTTCTTGTTTGTCCATGTAGACAGCAGCAGAGTATCGCGTATCTTTGAACTGTGGCTATGAGAAGTGTTTTGTGATGTATTGCTTCCTCTAAAATCGCTCTTTTAAAAGCGAGAGAGTGAGCTGACATCTAGTCCTAACATTTAGCAGCTCGGTTTTTGAAAGTGTTTATGAATTGGATGTTGGTGAAACAGGGAAGGATCTGCAGTAAGAGTAGGTGTGATTGACACGTTTTTCTTACATTGATCTTACATTACGCCTCGAAGACATACTCACAAGTAAACATACCGTGTTCCCCAACTGTGGCCAGCCGCAATTAAATTGGACCCACTACAGAAGGACTTGTATTCCCTACAGTAGATGGCTTCAAAGTTGACTTGATTGTGCATTATAATGTGTATGTTCATCCATATAGTGAATATATTAGATGTACAATGAAGTGTACATTGTGTACTGTGATTGGCTGTGTGTACATTTCAATGACTAAATATGAGCCAGAATACCTTCAACTTTTGTCCAGAATTAGCTACGAATCACAAGGAACTGACATGATTTCCTTCTCATTCATACCTACAGTCGGACGCTGAGCATCTGCTGACTTTGATGGGGCGTAGAGTGGATTGTTCCACTGCCCAAAACTGGATGGACATTGGCTAAATGCTGAGTTTTGTCCCGCCCATCGGGCGTCTCCAGCGAGTCTATGGTGCTGTGAGCTGGCCCGAATGCTCAGCTTCTGCATGATGATTGGATGATCTGTCTGAGGCGAAATCCCTTTTTGATTGACAGTGAAATGAGCAAATCAGCAATCTTGACGTATACAGTAAACCTCCACCAGGGCATTTTCCAAGTTTTTCATTCTGTTGTTCTAAAATGATCCACAGACTTTACCGATCCTCAGAGACTTTGTCAAAAACGACTAGAATAGAATTTACATGTAAATACATAAACACATCCATGATGTAGTCTGGAAAAAAATGAGCTTCTCCTCCTTGAATGACCAGCAGCCGCCACTGGCTCCAGCATACCCCCGTGACCTCAGTGGGGTTAAGCGGCATAGAAAATGGATGGATGGATGATGTGTATTATCTTTACAATGACCACACACTTACAAGGAGTGCAAGACACATGAAGAATATTTTTAAACGCCTGTGTGTGTTTCGAGGCGAATGCACGGGCATCTGCCGTCGCACAGAATGACACCAATGCCCATAGGTCAATGAATTTATAGTTCTGTTAATAAATAATCTGGCATATTTCTTATGACACAAACCAATAAGCTCTGCTCCACCCATCCACATACAAACACTAAGTTTTGCATCATGGCAGATTCTGCAAATTTTACGATGACATCATCCACACCTCAGATATATTGCAGTCCTGTGGGAAACACAGACATACCGTATATAGGTACATCCAATATATAGGTCATTTCTACAGGCTATGAAATTGCCCTGGCCATGAAAATCACATACTGCACAGTACACAGTACCACAGTCTTCCCTCTTGTGCCACAGGGCTGAGGGCAGAGCGTATTGGAAGGAGAGAAACCATGCAAAGCTAAATAATGCAGTGGCCCAGTCTCTACATTATGACCTAGTAAATGGCTGATTATAGAAAACACCCTCAAACCCTCCTGGGCTTCTTCGCCTGGCAGCACAATCACCAGGATGAATGGACTGCCTTTTAAGAACTTCGGTTTAGCAATTGTGCTTGGGTCAGTTCACTTAATCTCATACTTCAACTTTGCCCTGACACTTTGCCCTGACACTAACCATATATGGTAACTATGTAAGGAAGAATTAAGGCTCCATCTGTCTCCATTGGTCTAATTGTAAGTTCAAGACTGTATGGTATATATGAATGCAAGAAGAATGGAAGCAACTGTCCAAATTGTGTATTCACAAACTCCAAAATCAGATTATAGTATACATCCCTCTAATGCAAAACATGCATGTATTATATACTGTAGCATCTAGATTATAGGATGTCTCCCACAACTTCTTCATGTGAGTCAAATCAACTTCTGCATGCATGCATAGAATCAAACATTCACCTCACAAATACTTCTTGTCCAACCAAATGAACTAATTTCTAGAGCTTATAAGCAACTCACGGTGCATTGTACAGACCCAAAACACGTCCCGCCCTACCTTCGGTGTGGCAAGTGGAGGACAGGATAGTGCTCGGCGGTCGGAAGATGTACGGGAGGTAACGGGAAAAACATTTCATCTTCTCCGATGCTTGCCGACGGGTATGGGGTGTTTGCTTGCAGGCTCCACATCCGCACTGCCTCGGCGACAGCCAGCCAGCCAGCCAGAGAGGAACCACTGGGGTGCAGAGAAACAGTGTGTCCACGGCGCGGGGGGCTATGACAGCATCATCCCTCCTTTCTCATCCACACCGCGGAGGCAAAGAGCTGCGGGACGCTTCGACGGAACTGCAGCCAGCAGTTGTCTGCAATGTTGTTTGACTTGTGTACTCACAACCACAGGAGGACGATTTATGTATGTCTGACTGTGTTCAAGTACGGGAAAAAATGCGAGCTGCTGATCACTTGTGTTCGTTTGCATGGAGACGTTGCGCTGAATAGGCATGAGTAACTTCTGTTTTTTTCTAACTGCTACTGCACCAGTGCGCCGGGAAAGAGGCAGCAACAAACTAGATGAATCATACGCAACTTATTTGTAGTTTATAGACTGACTAGTTCTGGCTCCCTCTTGTGGCGGTGTTTCGTGTCAATCATAATTCATCGTAACACAATAGAAAGAAAAGTACATTTAAATAATGTAAATATACGTCTGTTATGTTACTTGCTGATTACATTCCTTATTTGCAAATTGACCAACGTCATACAAAAAGTGAAGCTCAGCTCCACCAGTAGAACTGCTCGGTTGTTTTTTTGTTGAAGTTATCGTAACATCTCGCGAGACTTGCGTGTGAACTAATGCTAGCGGAAGTACTTTGCTACCCTCTTTTCCGCCGGCCATAGAGGAGTACACGGCAGGGTAAGATTCGATGCGAGCCCTATCACTCACGAATCTTTATCCATCCATGTTTTTACACCTCAATCTTAGTAAATAAAGCTTCGAGTACAAGTTTAAACTCTACCCACTTCACATAAAGACCCATATTGCAACAATGTTTACTAAATATGATTGAGTTACAACGCCTTAAGCTAACGGCTCAACTAGCGTTCGTTGCTATCCGCATGTCACTGAAGGTACTAATTGCCTTTTATATATAAAACAAAAAACGGTCCTGCATTGGCCAGTTGTCGTAACAGCCATTTAGTGTGTGCATTATTTTTGCGTATGGTATGACTCTTAAGCCCTTGGTCTGGTATGTCTATTATGCTAACGCTGCTAATAGCTAGCTAAAGCAGGAGTCCTCGCAGTGATTACAGTCAGATGAATTAGAAGAATTCCGGTGTTGCACTATGAGAACAAAGTTACGTCGTTCACATAAAAAGCAGTTTAACGGCTGATTTAGTTTTACAGTTAACACTGTTAAGGTCTGGTTGATGGAGGTGCTTGCTGCAATTCAGTACTTATCTGTCAAACCCTTCAGAAGTAGAATAACAATACATGGACAGATTTGAGAATGTGGTATCCTAAAATGTACCTTTCATCTACAGCAACATGAAGCTGAACCCATTTGTAACATCTTCCCGCCGCAAGAACCGCAAGAGGCACTTTAATGCCCCTTCACACATCAGGAGGAAGATCATGTCCTCCCCTTTGTCCAAGGAACTCCGTCAGAAGTACAACGTGAGGTCCATGCCCATCCGCAAAGATGACGAAGTCCAGGTATTTGCATGATTAAAGGTTAGAGATGTTAATTATGAATACTTTAAATTGATTAGTTTTTCTTTTGATGCTCTAAAATAGGTTGTTCGTGGACACTACAAAGGCCAGCAGATTGGCAAAGTGGTGCAGGTCTACAGGAAAAAGTATGTCATCTATATCGAGCGTGTACAGAGAGAAAAGGCCAATGGAACCACAGTCCACGTCGGCATTCATCCGAGCAAGGTGAGAACTTTGAATGCTCATGGTTGCCGAAGAGCTTGGCAGATACACTAAGTTATTTTGTTAGTGCTTAAGCCCAATGGTTCTCAACTCAGCCATTTCAGCTATTTTGTGGCCACAGTTTGCAGGTTATTGACACAGTTCATATTGAACTATCATGGCTTGATAATCCCAAGTGTTAACTGTACATGCTTATTTATTGTACCTTTTATAGGTACAATAATTAAAGATACTGTACATTCTTGAATTTAGCTTGATTGTAAACATTTAGAGTTCATGAACAAGACTTGAAAATTACTTTAGGCTGGTGACATGCTGCATTTAAGACTAAGTCTATATGGGTCTACATACAAGTAAACTAGTCAAATTTTAATATGCATTCTGATCACCGTGAACCTATTTTTTATTTTAATATTTAAGCATTAAAATAACTATTTTGCAGCATTAGTCATTTAAAAAAAAGTAGACATCTGACATACATAACATTAAATGTGAAGCTTATTTAAGCTTTTGGTGTGGCTGTGTGCACACATTTACATTTGAAAAAACTGCATCTCTGAAAAATAAATACATCGGTTGGAACTTCTGAATTTACACTACCTAATCAGCATTTCCCCTTTTTGTCTGGATTGCAAGGATAGTTCACACCACTGCATCATTCTGGCAAAGCTTTCCTTTTCACTTCATGGCAAAGTTGTTACAAATAAGTTTGTGTAACGTGTTGAGTCACTGGTTCATTAGATGAACATGCACATTAGATTTTTTAATTGCTTCAGGTAAAAAAAAAAAGAAAGAAAAAGCCCAAATTAGTGATTTTTTTAAAGTCCGTTTTGAGGTTTACATCATTCTTTCTGCTTCAAATCAGCTCCAAGTGGAATGTTAATGATTTCTACATCATTTTGTTTTCTGTCTTTGTGGAGCAATTTTTGCCAATACATTGATTTTGCTGTTGCAAAGCTGTTTGTGATTTGAGCATATTAAGGATAATCTTGTGAATAAGATAATTTTTTTAAAATGTATTTATCATACAGAACATTAATTGTGCTCAAACATTACATCAACCATGATATCTTAAATATGTGCAGTTGTCCCTCGTTCACTTTTTGACATCGGATCTGGAATTGCAATAAGTTAATTTTTGCGGCATTGGATTCGATTAATGAAAAGTTTTATAGAGCATACAAAACCTGTTTGACCTTCTAAAAAAGGTTAACATTAGTGCCCGGTAGACATTAAACAACACCCCTATAGTTGCCTTTAAACTTGTACTATCGAATATAGTAGATATGATGTTGTAGTATCTCAAACTTAATATGTGTCGATTATATGGGATTTAAAAAAAGACATGAGCCTATCATCCGTCCTCACTATAACGTTTCAGATGGAAAGATCAATACTATATTAATCTCCAAAAGAAATTTAGTTTCACTTGATTGAATACAGGGCAGCCAGTCTGAGATTAATGTGGCATACATACATACACTCACTGCTTGCTTAGTTTACACTGCATTGTGCAACTCATGTTATGTGCAGCCTAAAGTATCTCTGAAGTGACACAAGACGGCCACCGCTATATATGTAAGTCTACTGAGCTAACTGATTAGTGTCCAGTTTATTTAATCTGATACTAATGGGTTTAAAATTGAATGGGGAAACTTTTTCCTTCACTGTCATGTCAAACCCTGCAGCCATAGATGCTAGTAATTAGTGCAGTGTCTAATGTTACTGACGCCTAGTGATCGGATTAGTACAAAGACATTCATTCATTCATCCATTTTCTATACCGCTTATCCTCATTAGGGTAACGGGGACGCTGGAGCCTATCCCAGCAGACTTTGGGCGAGAGGCGGGATATACCCTGGACTGGTCGCCAGTCAATCGCAGGGCACATATAGACAAACAAACATTCACACTCACATTCATACCGATGGACAATTTAGAGTCGCCAATTAACCTAACATGCATGTTTTTGGAATGTGGGAGAAAACCGGAGTACCCGGAGAAAACCCACGCTCGCACGGGGAGAACATGCAAACTCCACACAGAGATGCCCAACGGAGATTTGAACCCAGGTCTTCCAGATCTCCTGACTGTGTGGCTAATGTGCTAACCACTGATCCACCGTGCGGCCAGTACAAAGACATGTCTCATAAGATTTTTTACTAATGGGCCATAGTCAACCAAGAAACAATGATCTTTTATTGAACCACAAAACAATTATCATTTTTAGATTGCTTTTTTATTTTAGAAAAAACATGATAGAGCAGGGCCGATTACAATTTTTCCGCTTTCAAGCTGCTGTTAAAATGACCAACTTCCTACTATAAACCCCAAATACTAAATATAAAATATTAAATGTGTAATATATTTATAAATATAAACAATATTAATTGACATTGTACATGAATATCAAGAGTCTGCATACTTTCAGCATGCAAATTAAATGTTGACATTTTTTACGATAAAACATGACATATGTAAAATAAAGATGTCCCGATCCACGTTTTTTAGCATCCGATCCGATTTTCTTTTATAGCCATGCCAATCTGGTACCAATCTTTTTTTTCTTTTTAGTAATAATGAACTTTTGTTACAAACATGAATTTGCGGAAGTAAATATATATTAGAATTGCTTTTCAAAGCGTTAAGAATAATTCTACCAGCATGTTGCTGAATTTATTTTTATCACATAGCATGACCAACAATATTGTTTGGCTTTTGTAACAAACCTTTAAGTAAGGTCCCCAATGAAAATAAAAAATCATCTAATAAAAGATAAAACTGTGAAAAATGGGCCTGCCAAATTCTGTAGTGACAGGTATCGTTGTTCTAAGCTGCTCTAAACTAAAGTTTGTTCTCTAACAATGACAATAAATTCTTGAATCTTTAGTGGTTGGGCAATAGAGGGCAGTGGTGTTCAACATGCTGGATAAAGCAAAAGTTTGTAGTCAAGTGTGCATATTGGGAAGAACATCAGCCTGAAGGGCTGAGTGTTGACATGCATATAAATGGCCAATTGTATTTCAGACATCCTGACGTTGATTTATTCAGCTGCCATTACACGTTTTTAGAGTAGGACTAATAATTTGACATGGTTATAGATGAATATGTGGTGTGATGTAGAAATATGACTTAAACTCAACGCAACAGTAATTTATTGACAGTCTAAGTAACAACCAGCGTTTAGAGCGGCACTTCCCTTGCCAGCTCTTAGCACCTTCACAGAGGAGTCCGGGCACAGTGAGGGGGGGACTACTGCTGTAACTATGGAGCCGAATATCCAGCATCCAATTTGAAAGTAACTTCACCACGGCAGAGATTTGTGGACATTCCCTATCAAAAGACTGTGGATAACCTTTTGTCCAAAAATGTGTTCAATTTGTATATTTTGTGTATTGTCAAACTTATTACATAACTGTAACCGTTTCCCGCGCCAGATGGCTGGAATTGATAGATGCAGTTGAAAAGCTAGTTGTTTATGATTTTATTATAACAATTATTATTAGGCTTTTTGTAATGACCAAGCATGGTGAGGACTTTTCTGCTTGAATTCTGTTTGTACACACTGTTAATGAGAATGGAGCAGTGATCAACCTTTCTGTTACAACAGTTTGGTGCCTTGTCCAAGACTGCCTCAACTCTCTAAAAAAAATGTAAAAAATCAAATGGACTCATTTCCTTCTCTTATAGGTGGTCATCACCAGGCTAAAGCTGGACAAGGACCGCAAGAAGATCCTGGAGCGCAAGGCCAAATCTCGCGCTGATGGAAAGGAGAAGGGCAAATATAAGGAGGAGACCATTGAGAAGATGCAGGAGTAAACATCTTTTGCTATCAATAAATTGTATAAAAGAATTTGGTGGTCATGGTTTTTTTGGACTGGGTAAAAGGGTTGCAAGGCAGTCTGCAAACAATTCACATACCATGTTTGTAGCCAAACTATAGAGACAGTGAAGGTGTTTAAACCTGTAGAGCTGCCCAGTTGCATTAAACCGACTGAAAAGTGCATATTTGAAACTCATTCAAATTATGGTTGTAGTTGTACAGTGAGGGGAAAAAACAATTTGAACCCCAGCTGATTTTGTAAGTTTGCCCACTAACAAAGAAATGATTCATCTATAATTTCAATGGTAGGTTTATTTGAACACTGAGAGACAACAATGACAAAAAAATGCATTTCAAAAAGAGTTATAAATTAATTTGCATGAAGGAAATACGTTTTTGATCCCTTTGAAAAACATGCTTCAGTACTTGGTGGCAAAAACGGTCTGGTGACTGACTAGGCCACTCCATGACCCTAATATGCTTCTTCCTGAGCCAATCTTTTGTTGCCTTGGCCGTTTGTTTTGGATCATTTGTCATGCTGGAATAACACGCACCCAACCACGACCCATTTTCAATGCCCTGACTGAGGGAAGACGGTTCTCACCCAACACTTGACGGTACATGGTCCCATCCATCCTCCCTTTGATGCGGTGCAATTGTCCTGTCCCCTTGGCAGAAAAACACCCCCAAAGCAATCTTTCCACCTCCATATTTGACGGTGGGGACAGTGTTTTTGAAGTCATAGGCAGCACTCCTCCTCTTCCAAACACGGTGAGTTGAGTTGATGCTAAAGAGCTCAATTTTGGTCTCATCTAACCACATCACTTTCACCCAGTCTTCCTCTGAATCAGTCAGATGTTCAGTGGCAAACTTCAAATGGGCCTGTAGATGGACTTTCTTGAGCAAGGGGACATTGCGGGCACAGCAGGATTTCAGTCCTTCATGGCGTAGTGGTTTACCATCTGTTTTTGTGGTGATTATGGTCCCAGCTGCCTTGAGATCATTGACAAGTTCCTCCCGAGTGGTTCTGGGCTGATTCCTCACCGTTCTCATCATAGAAACTACACGAGGTGCGATCTTGCATGGAGCTCCAGACCAAGGGAGAGTGGCAGTTAATTTATGTTTCTTCCATTTGCAAAATGGAAGAAACATAACTGTTGTCACCTTCTCACACAGCTGCTTGACGATGGTCTTGTAGCCCATTCCAGCCTTGTGTAGGTCCACAAACTTGTCCCTGACATCCTCGGAAAGGTCTTTGGTCTTGGCCACGGTGCAGAGTATGGCATCTGAATTGATTGATTGCTTCTGTGGACAGATCTCTTTTATACAGGTAACGAACTGGCATTTGCAGCCCTCTCAGCCTGTTATAAGGTCCACCTGGGAGCTAGAGATCGTGCTGACGGATAGGGGATCAATAATTATTTTCTTCATGGAAATGCAAAAAAATTTATAACTCTTTTTGAAACACATTTTTCTGGATTTTTTTTTCTTTGTCATTGTTGTCTCTCAGGGTTCAATTAAATCTACTATTGAAATTATAGACTGATCATTTCTTTGTTTGTGGGCAAACTTACAAAATCAGCTGGGGTTCAAATAGTTTTTTCCCCTCACTGTATGTTCATTACAAAGAAAATACAAGGGTTTTGCCAAGTAATTTGTAGTTCATTTATGCTGATTATGGTCCACAATGGGGGAACACTCTTTAAACATTTGTATAAAATGCATGCTAGAAGGGCACCGGGTACTCAGGTTTCCTCCCACATCTCAAAAACATGCATGTTGGGTTAATTGGCGAGTCTAAATTGTCCATGGGAGTGTGCATGCTTTTATGTCTGCCCAAAGTCAGCTGGGATACGCTCTAGCAAACGCCATGACCCTATTGAGGATAAGCGGTATAGAAAATGAATGGATGGCATGCTAAGAGTTAGAGTTAAAAGGAAAAAATATGTGGAAATTGGCCGGTGCTGCTGTTATGTAGATGATAACCATAATTTCAATCTTCCCAAATGAAATCAGGCCTAAAAAGGACTATACCTCCTCGTGGTGTTCCAACATGGACCAATGCTGCTGAAAATGAATGGCTGTGTTGTGTGTATAGTACTGTGTAGTTTTTAAACGCGACACTGGAAAGTGCACATACACAAAAACATTTCGTGAATCAGGTTCGTTCGTCCTTTGAGAAGTATGTGAAGCGCTACGATGAGCATGCGCACGTGATAGTTCACTTCCTCTTCCTGGCTGCCTTGTGACGAGGTCACGTGACAGCCTTTTTGGAAGTCGTCTGCCCAAGTTGTTACAACTTTATACCTGCGAGACATTGTGATATATTTTTGCTTTTAAATTCTCCACTACCATGGCGGAACTAAGTTTTGTCATTTCCATGTCTGTAATGACCTTGTTTTGGGGCATTGTTGGAGGAGTGGTGCCCTGGTTCATCCCCAAAGGACCGAACAGAGGGTGCGTATGTTAGCTAGGTTAGCTTACTTTTCTTTTCAAATATTACCTGCGTGTGTGTGACGTTTCACACGATAAGGTGTAACATGTTTGGAAGCCGTTTTGCATCCAATCAGCATTACTCTCGTCTTGTGTAAACGGGTAACTTTTTGGCCGCTTCTAGCAAAAGTTCGAGTTAGCTAGTGGAAGCTAGTGGAAAAGTTCAACATCCTTTCCACTTGGTAGGGCGATTTTGAAGAGTCGCCGTTTAAACATCATACTTCCTTAAAGATACTTTTGTGTGTGGAAAAACGATGCAACTTTCTATTCCTAAGTCATTTTAAAAGTCCTAAACACCGTTGTTGTATGTGCCACATTACCTCATCATTTCTTCTTTTTAAACAGAGTCATTATCACAATGCTGGTGTTAACTGCTGTCTGCTGCTACTTGTTGTAAGTATTATTATTAGGCTTATTGGACTTTGCATGTATGTTGGGGTTATAAAGAGCCGAGTTTGTTTTAATACAAATACAAAATGTGTGCCAAACTAAATAATTTACAGTCACCTTGTGCTGCAAGTTTCCAGCTGGGTCTTGTTACATGCCATATGGACACAAGGGGGCAGCAAAGAGGCTAATATTATTCTCCCACCATTATTATTGAGCTCCACATGATCTTGAGATAGGATCTTCATACATCTATTCTGTCCCGTCAGCTGGTTGATTGCCATTCTGGCTCAGCTGAACCCACTGTTTGGACCTTCTTTGTCCACCGATGCCATCTGGTATCTGAACTATCACTGGCCTTGATGATCCAATGCCGACAGTTCTCCAGACAGTGCAGGTAAAACTTATTCCAGTTCATTGGCTAGCCACCGTTTTGCGTGTTGTATTTGTGATGAACTCCCTGCATCTTCTATTGACGTTTGTCATTTCTCTCAACACAGACGCTGCTGTGAAACCATGGAGCTTTTTCTCTTAACCTGTACAGAATACCCCAAATACTTTATTGTTTCCTGTTGTGTGTGCTGTCACATAAAACAACTCTAACTTGAGTGTTTAGTTTGTGTATAGTATTGTCATGTGCTGCTGTTTATACAAATGAGCTTTCCATTAAATATGATATATTGTGCCTCATGCTGCTTGTTTGCGTTTTTATGTGCGTATGTTTGTTACTTTAATCAAAAATTTATTTCTGTAGGCACCATTTTTGTATTCACACACAAATGTTTAGATGGTGACTTTTTTAAGTATTGTATTTTTCCCATAATTTTTATTGGCACCCGATTTGATTTTCTTGTAATTTTCAAATTGGTGCAATCATAAACTTTGTTTGACTTTTACCTTATATTTACTTTAAGGTTTATTGTGATAGTTTAAATGGGAAATAACTTTTATGCGGTTTACTCGCATGCATTATGACGAAAGCAGTCTTGAAATGTCATTCGAGATTCCCCAAAGAATTGTCATGACGGAAGACTAAGTAGAAATGTCCTTCCGGCTTGCCGTACCAGGAAGTGTACACGTTGGCAACATGGCGCCCGCCGACGTCCACGTCCGAATATGTGAACAAGAAATATTAAAATATGACTTGGAAGCCAAAGCGCTCATCCAGGTGCGAATGTTTATTTGGTAAGACTCATTGGGACTGCGTCACTATTCGGTGGTATTTTGATCAGAATGGTTCAAGAAGATAAATTTAAAGCAACTTTTTGAGAGAGCCGAATGTGCTTTATATTTAGATAAAAACGAAACGTGGGGTTTGTCTTATAGCGTATTAAATAAGACGACAACGTGAGCGTACGTTTGTTCCTCTTTGGGTTTTATTTTTCCAGAATTCTCTTAAAGCTAGTTAGACATGTTTTACACACTTTTTTGAAAAATATATCAAGTATCAAAGTGTGGTTTTAATTGGGAATGTTGTATTTGTGTGTGTTTATGTTTACGTTCATTGTCTTCATACATGTATGCATACATGTAAACATGAGCAAGGAATGTTGTATTTGTGTGTCTGTGCTTATGTTAACATGTATACATACAATGCATGTATAAATACAATGCATGTAAACATAAACACACACAAATACAACATTCATAGTTCACATTGCTGTGTATCATGTCCTCCTAGGATATTACTGAGTGCAGAGGGCCTCAGAGCAAGCTGACTGAACTGAACGCTAATGTGAAAAAGAGTTTGCACAATCTACGATCACGTATACAAGTAAGAAATACTGTCTGTGACGACTCATGAAGCACGTGTGTTAAACAAAATACACACAGGATAATAGAAATGTTTTCAGGATTTAGAGCAGATGGCGATGGAGCAAGACAAAGAGACAGACAAGCTGGGCTTGATCAGTCGGGTAGAGGGACACAGGAAACAGATGCTGAGGTAAGTTTTTTTTTGTCTTACGTGCAAACTAGCAAATGACTGTACTGAAACATTTTGTGTGTATTTGTGGCAGCAACCAGACTGCTTGGAGGAAGTCCAACCTGGCCAGCAAATTGTCAATCGACAGTATGGAGAAACAGGCACTCCTTAATGGAGGTGATAGCAGCGCGAGACAGAGGTGAGAGGACAGCATGTTCCACTGCTTAAACACTGTCTCTTTCAGGAGATCAGAGTCGGGTTTCAGCTCTCCCCAAATAACTAAACCTCCAAGGTTTGTTCTAATTTCAAAACAAACTTTCCCATGATGCCGTAATCATTTCCAGAGTCAAACTGTTGCCATTAAAAAGGTGAACATGTGTCATTTTTATACTGTACATGATGCATTTTAACATACTTGTGTTAACATACTACTTTACCCGCTTTTTGTGGGGTTGGGACCACAAGCGAATGGTGAAAAAAACGCAGTTAACTGAGAGCCCCATCAAAATGTCTATTTTGAACACATGGCATGCTACCCCTCACCTTCCAAGCCTTCCTGTGATTTCAAATCAACATTTTCAGAGTCACTTTTTATTTACATCCAGCTCCAGAACTCTCACCTGCTTTCTTCTATATGCCTAACACACTTATTTAACGCGTATTGGAAAAGTTTAGGTACGCAACACCAATGAAAATGTAAGTTGATCGATGAACAGATGGAATCGGAGTCAGAGTGTACAAGTTACTGTATATACACATTTCACTTTTTCATCTCACAGCAGGTATGGTGTATTCAAGGACTGATCAATGAAAATTGTGGGTTATTTTTTACAGTGACAAATGTATGTTGTTCAGTTTACCTGTATTATCACGTATTCATTTTATATATTATTACCTTGCGGCTTAGCTCTCTCTTCACCACGACGATCCGGTACAGCAACCGCATTACTGCAGACAATGCACCGATCCGTCTGTTGACCTCACGCTCCAACCGTCCCTCACTCGTGAACAAGACCCCGAGATACTTGAACTCCTCCACCTTGGGCAAGACCTAACTCCTAGCCCGGAGGATACAATCCACCCATTTCTGACTAAGAACCATCGCCTCAGAACTGGAGGTGCTGAGTCTCACCCCAAAAGCTTCACACTCAGCTGAAAAATGATCTAGTCAACGGTGAAAGTCACAGCCTGATGAAGCCATCAGGACCACATCGTCTGCAAATAGCAGAGACGAGATCCTAAGGCTACCAAACTGGACTCCCTCCACGCCTTGACTGCGCCTAGAAATTCTGTACATGAAGGTTATGAACAGAATTAGTGACAAAGGGCGTCCTTGGTGGAGGCCAACGTTCACCAGAAACAAGCTTGACTTACTGCTGGCAATGCAAACCAGGCTCTTGCTCCGGTTGCACAAGGACCAAATGGCACGCAGTAGCGCACCACCAATCCCGTACTCCCAGAGAGCCTCCCCAGGACATCACGAGGGACACGGTCGAATGCCTTTTCCAAGTCCNTGGACAGATTTGAGAATGTGGTATCCTAAAATGTACCTTTCATCTACAGCAACATGAAGCTGAACCCATTTGTAACATCTTCCCGCCGCAAGAACCGCAAGAGGCACTTTAATGCCCCTTCACACATCAGGAGGAAGATCATGTCCTCCCCTTTGTCCAAGGAACTCCGTCAGAAGTACAACGTGAGGTCCATGCCCATCCGCAAAGATGACGAAGTCCAGGTATTTGCAGATTAAAGGTTAGAGATGTTAATTATGAATACTTTAAATTGATTTGTTTTTCTTTTGATGCTCTAAAATAGGTTGTTCGTGGACACTACAAAGGCCAGCAGATTGGCAAAGTGGTGCAGGTCTACAGGAAAAAGTATGTCATCTATATCGAGCGTGTACAGAGAGAAAAGGCCAATGGAACCACAGTCCACGTCGGCATTCATCCGAGCAAGGTGAGAACTTTGAATGCTCATGGTTGCCGAAGAGCTTGGCAGATACACTAAGTTATTTTGTTAGTGCTTAAGCCCAATGGTTCTCAACTCAGCCATTTCAGCTATTTTGTGGCCACAGTTTGCAGGTTATTGACACAGTTCATATTGAACTATCATGGCTTGATAATCCCAAGTGTTAACTGTACATGCTTATTTATTGTACCTTTTATAGGTACAATAATTAAAGATACTGTACATTCTTGAATTTAGCTTGATTGTAAACATTTAGAGTTCATGAACAAGACTTGAAAATTACTTTAGGCTGGTGACATGCTGCATTTAAGACTAAGTCTATATGGGTCGACATACAAGTAAACTAGTCAAATTTTAATATGCATTCTGATCACCGTGAACCTATTTTTTATTTTAATATTTAAGCATTAAAATAACTATTTTGCAGCATTAGTCATTTAAAAAAATAGACATCTGACATACATAACATTAAATGTGAAGTTTATTTAAGCTTTTGGTGTGGCTGTGTGCACACATTTACACTTGAAAAAACTGCATCTCTGAAAAATAAATACATCGGTTGGAACTTCTGAATTTACACTACCTAATCAGCATTTCCCCTTTTTGTCTGGATTGCAAGGATAGTTCACACCACTGCATCATTCTGGCAAAGCTTTCCTTTTCACTTCATGGCAAAGTTGTTACAAATAAGTTTGTGTAACGTGTTGAGTCACTGGTTCATTAGATGAACATGCAGATTGGATTTTTTAATTTCTTCAGGTAAAAAAAAAAGCCCAAATTAGTGATTTTTTTAAAGTCCGTTTTTAAGTTTACATCATTCTTTCTGCTTCAAATCAGCTCCAAGTGGAATGTTAATGATTTCTACATCATTTTGTTTTCTGTCTTTGTGGAGCAACTTTTTGCCAAAACATTGATTTTGCTGTTGCAAAGCTGTTTGTGATTTGAGCATATTAAGGATAATCTTGTGAATAAGATAATTTATTTAAAATTTATTTATCATACAGAACATTAATTGTGCTCAAACATTACATCAACCATGATATCTTAAATATGTGCAGTTGTCCCTCGTTCACTTTTTGAGATCGGATCTGGAATTGCAATAAGTTAATTTTTGCGGCATTGGATTCGATGAATGAAAAATTTCATAGAGCATACAAAACCTGTTTGACCTTCTAAAAAAGGTTAACATTAGTGCCCTGTAGACATTAAACAGCACCCCTATAGTTGCCTTTAAACTTGTACTATGAGCCTATCATCCGTCCTCACTATGACGTTTCAGATGGAAAGATCGATACTAAATTAATCTCCAAAAGAAATTTAGTTTCACTTGATTGAATACAGGGCAGCCAGTCTGAGATTAATGTGGCATACATACATACACTCACTGCTTGCTCAGTTTACACTGCATTGTGCAACTCATGTTATGTGCAGGCTAAAGTATCTCCGAAGTGACACAAAACGGCCACCGCTATATATGTAACAGTCTACTGAGCTAACTGATTAGAGTCCAGTTTATTTAATCTGATACTAATGGGTTTAAAATTGAATGGGAACACTTTTTCCCTCACTGTCATGTCAAACCCTGCAGCCATAGATGCTAGTAATTAATGCAGTGTCTAATGTTACTGACGCCTAGTGATCGGATTAGTACAAAGACATTCATTCATTCATCCATTTTCTATACCGCTTATCCTCATTAGGGTCGCGGGGATGCTGGAGCCTATCCCAGCAGACTTTGGGCGAGAGGCGGGGTACACCCTGGACTGGTCGCCAGTCAATCGCAGGGCACATATAGACAAACATTCACACTCACATTCATACCTATGGACAATTTAGAGTCGCCAATTAATCTAACATGCATGTTTTTGGAATGTGGGAGGAAAACAAAGTACCCAGAGAAAACCCACGCACGCACGGGGAGAACATGCAAACTTCACACAGAGATGCCCAACAGAGATTTGAACCCAGGTCTTCCAGATCTCCTGACTGTGTGGCCAATGTGCTAACCACTCATTCACCGTGCGGCCAGTACAAAGACATGTCTTTTAAGATTTTTTTACTAATGGGCCATAGTCAACCAAGAAACAATGATCTTTTATTGAACCACAAAACAATTATCATTTTTAGATTGCTTTTTTTATTTTAGAAAAAACATAATAGAGCAGGGCCGATTACAATTTTTCAGCTTTCAAGCTGCTGTTATAATGACCAACTTCCTACTATAAACAGCAAATACTAAATATAAAATATTAAATGTATAATATATTTATAAATATAAACAATATTAATTGACATTGTACATGAATATCAAGGGTGTGCATACTTTCAGCATGCAAATTAAATGTTGACATTTCTTACGATAAAACATGACATATATAAAATAAAGATGTCCCGATCCACGTTTTTTAGCATTCGATCCGATTTTCTTTAATAGACCTGCCAATCTGGTACCAATCTTTTTTTTCTTTTTAATAATAATGAACTTTTGTTACAAACATGAATTTGCGGAAGTAAATATATATTAGAATTGCTTTTCAAAGCGTTAAGAATAATTCTACTAGCATGTTGCTGAATTTATTTTTATCACATAGCATGACCAACAATATTGTTTGGCTTTTGTAACAAACCTTTAAGTAAGGTCCCCAATGAAAAAAAAAATAATCTAATAAAAGATAAAACTGTGAAAAATGGGCTTGCCAAATACTGTAGTGACAGGTATCGTTGTTCTAAGCTGCTCTAAACTAAAGTTCGTTCTCTAACAATGACAATAAATTCTTGAATCTTTAGTGGTTGGGCAATAGAGGGCAGTGGTGTTCAACATGCTGGATAAAGCAAAAGTTTGTAGTCAAGTGTGCATATTGGGAAGAACATCAGCCTGAAGGGCTGAGTGTTGACATGCATATAAATGGCCAATTGTATTTCAGACATCCTGACGTTGATTTATTCAGCTGCCATTACACGTTTTTAGAGTAGGACTAATAATTTGACATGGTTATAGATGAATATGTGGTGTGATGTAGAAATATGACTTAAACTCAACGCAACAGTAATTTATTGACAGTCCAAGTAACAACCAGCGTTTAGAGCGGCACTTCCCTTGCCAGCTCTTAGCACCTTCACAGAGGAGTCCGGGCACAGTGAGGGGGGGGACTACTGCTGTAACTATGGAGCCGAATATCCAGCATCCAATTTGAAAGTAACTTCACCACGGCAGAGATTTGTGGACATTCCCTATCAAAAGACTGTGGATAACCTGTTGTCCAAAAATGTGTTCAATTTGTATATTTTGTGTATTGTCAAACTTATTACATAACTGTAGCCGTTTCCCGCGCCAGATGGCTGGAATTGATAGATGCAGTTGAAAAGCTAGTTGTTTATGATTTTATTATAACAATTATTATTAGGCTTTTTGTAATGACCAAGCATGGTGAGGACTTTTCTGCTTGAATTCTGTTTGGACACACTGTTAATGAGAATGGAGCAGTGATCAACCTTTCTGTTACAACAGTTTGGTGCCTTGTCCAAGACTGCCTCAACTCTCTAAAAAAAATGTAAAAAATCAAATGGACTCATTTCCTTCTCTTATAGGTGGTCATCACCAGGCTAAAGCTGGACAAGGACCGCAAGAAGATCCTGGAGCGCAAGGCCAAATCTCGCGCTGATGGAAAGGAGAAGGGCAAATATAAGGAGGAGACCATTGAGAAGATGCAGGAGTAAACATCTTTTGCTATCAATAAATTGTATAAAAGAACTTGGTGGTCATGTTTTTTTGGACTGGGTAAAAGTGTTGCAAGGCAGTCTGCAAACAATTCACATACCACGTTTGTAGCCAAACTATAGAGACAGTGAAGGTGTTTAAACCTGTAGATCTGCCCAGTTGCATTAAACCGACTGAAAAGTTCATATTTGAAACTCATTCAAATTATGGTTATAGTTGTACAGTGAGGGAAAAAACAATTTGAACCCCAGCTGATTTTGTAAGTTTGCCCACTAACAAAGAAATGATCCATCTATAATTTAAATGGTAGGTTTATTTGAACAATGAGAGACAACGATGACAAAAAATGCATTTCAAAAAGTTATAAAATAATTTGCATTTCCATGAAGGAAACACGTTTTTGATCCCTTTGAAAAACATGCTTCAGTACTTGGTGGCAAAAACGGTCTGGAGACTGACTAGGCCACATAACTGTTGTCACCTTCTCACCCAGCTGCTTGGCGATGGTCTTGTAGCCCATTCCAGCCTTGTGTAGGTCCACAATCTTGTCCCTGACATCCTCGGAAAGGTCTTTGGTCTTGGCCACGGTGCAGAGTATGGCATCTGAATTGATTGATTGCTTCTGTGGACAGGTCTCTTTTATACAGGTAACGAGCTGGCATTGGCAGCCCTCTCAGCCTGTTATAAAGTCCACCTGGGAGCTAGAGATCGTGCTAAAGGATAGGGGATCAATAATTATTTTCTTCATGGAAATGCAAAATAATTTATAACTCTTTTTGAAATGCATTTTTCTGGATTTTTTTTTCTTTCTCATTGTTGTCTCTCAGTGTTCAATTAAATCTACTATTGAAATTATAGACTGATCATTTCTTTGTTTGTGGGGAAACTTACAAAATCAGCTGGGGTTCAAATAGTTTTTTCCCCTCACTGTATGTTCATTACAAACAAAATACAAGGGTTTTGCCAAGTAATTTGTAGTTAATTTATGCTGATTATGGTCCACAATGGGGGAACACTCTTTAAACATTTGTATAAAATGCATGCTAGAAGGGCACCGGGTACTCAGGTTTCCTCCCACATCTCAAAAACATGCATGTTGGGTTAATTGGCGAGTCTAAATTGTCCATGGGAGTGTGCATGCTTTTATGTCTGTCCAGGGTGTACGCCGCCTCCGGCCCAAAGTCAGCTGGGATACGCTCTAGCAAACGCCATGACCCTATTGAGGATAAGCCGTATAGAAAATGAATGGATGGCATGCTAAGAGTTAGAGTTAAAAGGAAAAAATATGTGGAAATTGGCCGGTGCTGCTGTTATGTAGACGATAACCATAATTTCAATCTTCCCAAATGAAATCAGGCCTAAAAAGGACTATACCTCCTCGTGGTGTTCCAACATGGACCAATGCTGCTGAAAATGAATGGCTGTGTTGTGTGTATAGTACTGTGTAGTTTTTAAACGCGACACTGGAAAGTGCACATACACAAAAACATTTCGTGAATCAGGTTCGTTCGTCCTTTGAGAAGTATGTGAAGCGCTACGATGAGCATGCGCACGTGATAGTTCACTTCCTCTTCCTGGCTGCCTTGTGACGAGGTCACGTGACAGCCTTTTTGGAAGTCGTCTGCCCAAGTTGTTACAACTTTATACCTGCGAGACATTGTGATATATTTTTGCTTTTAAATTCTCCACTACCATGGCGGAACTAAGTTTTGTCATTTCCATGTCTGTAATGACCTTGTTTTGGGGCATTGTTGGAGGAGTGGTGCCCTGGTTCATCCCCAAAGGACCGAACAGAGGGTGCGTATGTTAGCTAGGTTAGCTTACTTTTCTTTTCAAATATTACCTGCGTGTGTGTGACGTTTCACACGATAAGGTGTAACATGTTTGGAAGCCGTTTTGCATCCAATCAGCATTACTCTCGTCTTGTGTAAACGGGTAACTTTTTGGCCGCTTCTAGCAAAAGTTCGAGTTAGCTAGTGGAAGCTAGTGGAAAAGTTCAACATCCTTTCCACTTGGTAGGGCGATTTTGAAGAGTCGCCGTTTAAACATCATACTTCCTTAATGATACTTTTGTGTGTGGAAAAACGATGCAACTTTCTATTCCTAAGTCATTTTAAAAGTCCTAAACACCGTTGTTGTATGTGCCACATTACCTCATCATTTCTTCTTTTTAAACAGAGTCATTATCACAATGCTGGTGTTAACTGCTGTCTGCTGCTACTTGTTGTAAGTATTATTATTAGGCTTATTGGACTTTGCATGTATGTTGGGGTTATAAAGAGCCGAGTTTGTTTTAATACAAATACAAAATGTGTGCCAAACTAAATAATTTACAGTCACTTTGTGCTGCAAGTTTCCAGCTGGGTCTTGTTACATGCCATATGGACACAAGGGGGCAGCAAAGAGGCTATTATTATTCTCCCACCATTATTATTGAGCTCCACATGATCTTGAGATAGGATCTTCATACATCTATTCTGTCCCGTCAGCTGGTTGATTGCCATTCTGGCTCAGCTGAACCCACTGTTTGGACCTTCTTTGTCCACCGATGCCATCTGGTATCTGAACTATCACTGGCCTTGATGATCCAATGCCGACAGTTCTCCAGACAGTGCAGGTATAACTTATTCCAGTTCATTGGCTAGCCACCGTTTTGCGTGTTGTATTTGTGATGAACTCCCTGCATCTTCTATTGACGTTTGTCATTTCTCTCAACACAGACGCTGCTGTGAAACCATGGAGCTTTTTCTCTTAACCTGTACAGAATACCCCAAATACTTTATTGTTTCCTGTTGTGTGTGCTGTCACATAAAACAACTCTAACTTGAGTGTTTAGTTTGTGTATAGTATTGTCATGTGCTGCTGTTTATACAAATGAGCTTTCCATTAAATATGATATATTGTGCCTCATGCTGCTTGTTTGCGTTTTTATGTGCGTATGTTTGTTACTTTAATCAAAAATGTATTTCTGTAGGCACCATTTTTGTATTCACACACAAATGTTTAGATGGTGACTTTTTTAAGTATTGTATTTTTTCCATAATTTCTATTGGCACCCGATTTGATTTTCTTGTAATTTTCAAATTGGTGCAATCATAAACTTTGTTTGACTTTTACCTTATATTTACTTTAAGGTTTATTGTGATAGTTTAAATGGGAAATAACTTTTATGCGGTTTACTCGCATGCATTATGACGAAAGCAGTCTTGAAATGTCATTCGAGATTCCCCAAAGAATTGTCATGACGGAAGACTAAGTAGAAATGTCCTTCCGGCTTGCCGTACCAGGAAGTGTACACGTTGGCAACATGGCGCCCGCCGACGTCCACGTCCGAATATGTGAACAAGAAATATTAAAATATGACTTGGAAGCCAAAGCGCTCATCCAGGTGCGAATGTTTATTTGGTAAGACTCATTGGGACTGCGTCACTATTCGGTGGTATTTTGACCAGAATGGTTCAAGAAGATAAATTTAAAGCAACTTTTTGAGAGAGCCGAATGTGCTTTATATTTAGATAAAAACGAAACGTGGGGTTTGTCTTATAGCGTATTAAATAAGACGACAACGTGGGCGTACGTTTGTTCCTCTTTGGGTTTTATTTTTCCAGAATTCTCTTAAAGCTAGTTAGACATGTTTTACACACTTTTTAGAAAAATATATCAAGTATCAAAGTGTGGTTTTAATTGGGAATGTTGTATTTGTGTGTGTTTATGTTTACATTCATTGTTTTTATACATGTATGCATACATGTAAACATGAGCAAGGAATGTTGTATTTGTGTGTCTGTGCTTATGTTAACATGTATACATACAATGCATGTATAAATACAATGCATGTAAACATAAACACACACAAATACAACATTCATAGTTCACATTGCTGTGTATCATGTCCTCCTAGGATATTACTGAGTGCAGAGGGCCTCAGAGCAAGCTGACTGAACTGAACGCTAATGTGAAAAAGAGTTTGCACAATCTACGATCACGTATACAAGTAAGAAATACTGTCTGTGACGACTCATGAAGCACGTGTGTTAAACAAAATACACACAGGATAATAGAAATGTTTTCAGGATTTAGAGCAGATGGCGATGGAGCAAGACAAAGAGACAGACAAGCTGGGCTTGATCAGTCGGGTAGAGGGACACAGGAAACAGATGCTGAGGTAAGTTTTTTTTTTTTGTCTTACGTGCAAACTAGCAAATGACTGTACTGAAACATTTTGTGTGTATTTGTGGCAGCAACCAGACTGCTTGGAGGAAGTCCAACCTGGCCAGCAAATTGTCAATCGACAGTATGGAGAAACAGGCACTCCTTAATGGAGGTGATAGCAGCGCGAGACAGAGGTGAGAGGACAGCATGTTCCACTGCTTAAACACTGTCTCTTTCAGGAGATCAGAGTCGGGTTTCAGCTCTCCCCAAATAACTAAACCTCCAAGGTTTGTTCTAATTTCAAAACAAACTTTCCCATGATGCCGTAATTATTTCCAGAGTCAAACTGTTTCCATTAAAAAGGTGAACATGTGTCATTTTTATACTGTACATGATGCATTTTAACATACTTGTGTTAACATACTACTTTACCCGCTTTTTGTGGGGTTGGGACCACAAGCGAATGGTGAAAAAAACGCAGTTAACTGAGAGCCCCATCAAAATGTCTATTTTGAACACATGGCATGCTACCCCTCACCTTCCAAGCCTTCCTGTGATTTCAAATCAACATTTTCAGAGTCACTTTTTATTTACATCCAGCTCCAGAACTCTCACCTGCTTTCTTCTATATGCCTAACACACTTATTTAACGCGTATTGGAAAAGTTTAGGTACGCAACACCAATGAAAATGTAAGTTGATCGATGAACAGATGGAATCGGAGTCAGAGTGTACAAGTTACTGTATATACACATTTCACTTTTTTTATCTCACAGCAGCTATGGTGTATTCAAGGACTGATCAATGAAAATTGTGGGTTATTTTTTACAGTGACAAATGTATGTTGTTCAGTTTACCTGTATTATCACGTATTCATTTTATATATTATTACCTTGCGTCTTAGCTCTCTCTTCACCACGACGATCCGGTACAGCGACCGCATTACTGCGGACGCTGCACCGATCCGTCTGTCGATCTCACGCTCCAACCGTCCCTCACTCGTGAACAAGACCCCGAGATACTTGAACTCCTCCACCTTGGGCAAGACCTAACTCCTAGCCCGGAGGATACAATCCACCCATTTCTGACTAAGAACCATCGCCTCAGAACTGGAGGTGCTGAGTCTCACCCCAAAAGCTTCACACTCAGCTGAAAAATGATCTAGTCAACGGTGAAAGTCACAGCCTGATGAAGCCATCAGTACCACATCGTCTGCAAATAGCAGAGACGAGATCCTAAGGCTACCAAACTGGACTCCCTCCACGCCTTGACTGCGCCTAGAAATTCTGTACATGAAGGTTATGAACAGAATTAGTGACAAAGGGCGTCCTTGGTGGAGGCCAACGTTCACCTGAAACAAGCTTGACTTACTGCTGGCAATGCAAACCAGGCTCTTGCTCCGGTTGCACAAGGACCAAATGGCACGCAGTAGCGCACCACCAATCCCGTACTCTCGGAGAGCCTCCGCAGGACATCACGAGGGACACGGTCGAATGCCTTTTCCAAGTCCATAAAGCACATGTAGACTGGTTGGGCAAACTCCCACATATCCTCCAGTACCCCTGCAAGGGGGTAGAGCTGGTCCAATGTTCCGCGACCGTGACAAAAACCACATTGACTTGTTTATTTTTTTTTGGTAATTTTAATTTGGAAAGTACCATTGTTAGTAATACAAGTAGTAGTAGCGGTCTGTATGGGAAATGTTTCATGGTCAGATGGACTTATATTTTCATTCTCCTATTGTATTTATGCAGGAAGACAACCAAAGAGGACCTGGCTCAGGCATCTAGTGACATTACAAAGAACTTGATGAACATCAGTCGAATGATGGCCCAGCAGGTTAACCAGAGCGAGGAGACAATGACAACGCTAGGTTTGAACAATTCTGTTTTTAATTCATTGTAGCATATCTTATATTCAGTTCTAGATTTAAAGTTAATTGAGTGTTGACGATACTGTCCTCATTTGGTTGTAGGAACCTCATCCAGAACCATCCAAGAGACCAATGACGAATTTAGGACCATGACAGGGACCATCCAGTTGGGGAGGAAACTTATCACCAAGTACAACCGCAGGGAGCTCACTGATAAACTGCTCATCTTTCTTGCACTGGCCCTTTTCCTCGCCACGGTTCTCTACATCCTGAAGAAGAGAATCTTTCCTTTTTTTTGAGTGCAAGACAACCCCTACTTTCCCAAGTGAGCTCAAATTGTTTAAAACATGCAGCATGTTGCTAAATGACATGTTAAATCAAACTCAAACAGCACCCTGCATTCTATGTTCTAAAATGTATTTACTTTCTGTTTTAAATGCAAGTTTAAAAAATCACTGTAATAAATAATAAATAAGTTGTTTATTAATAAACCCACATATTTTACATCATGTTGTAAATATTCATACATCTCATGTCTTTTGAAATTAGGCCAAATAAAATTACTGGTGTAGGATGTTTTGCAAATAATAACAAATTATTTTTGTGTGACCATGACATTGATTTAGTCACAATGGGTACGGAAAGTAATCCAACCCTCTTAACATTTTCACTCTTTGTTTGCAGCCATTTGCGTTGTTTAAGTTTTTTTTTTTCCTCATTATTTACAATCAGCTCCCAATCTTGACAGAAAAAAAATGTAGACATGTTTGCAAATGTATTAAAAATTGAAATATTCAAACTATTTGCTCGATATTGAGTAAACTCATTCTAAACTTCTTCAATTTTAGAACTATGGATGCCACTATGCTCTTAGAAATGTTGAGTGGTGCGGCTGTTCTTTTATAACCTATGTCTGATCTGTGCCTTGCCACCATTCTGTCTCTGAGCTTTTTGGTGGTCCACAACAATGCCTGACCTCATGTGGCTAGAGTATGCAGGCAGTTCCTTGGGGATGAAGGAATTGATACCATTGACTGGCCCCCACGTTCACCTCACCTAAACCCAATAGAACACCTCTGGGACATTATGTTAAGGTCCATCCGGCGCTGCCAGTTTGCTCCTTAGACTGTCCAGGAGCTCAGTGATGCCCTGGTCCAGATATGGGAGGAAATCCCCCAGGACACTATCCAATGTTGTCAGGCATGCGTACAAGCACGTGGGGGCCGCACAAACTACTAAGAATCATTTTGAGTTGCTACAATGACATTTTGGCAAAATGGACCAGTCTCTGCATCATTTTTTCACTTTCATTTTTGGGGTGTCTTTGATTTCCCCCGCTCTATAGAGTGATCATTTTCATTCATTTTTTATGCCGCTTATCCTCATTAGGGTCGCGGGTATGCTGGAGCCTATCCCAGCGGACTTTAGGCAGGAGGCAGGGTGCACCCTGGACTTTATATCAAATTATGTGACATCCTTTTGGTACTAATACATTACCTACTTATTATCAGGAAAGATATTCAAGATCACTTTACCCTCCGTTTAGATCTGATGTGTTTTCAAAGCGTTCCTCTAATTTTTTTGAGCAGCGTATATAAGTGTCACAACAAAGTGTCTGCGTACTTACTGCCATGTGATATTTCAGTTGATCTTTTTTATATAAATTTGCAAACATTTGTACATGTGCGTTTTTTTTTGTCAAGATGGGATATTGAGTGTACATTGACAAAAAAAGAACTAAAATGATTTTGGCGAATGGCTGCAATGAAACAGTGTAAAATTTAGGAGGCTCTGAATACTTTCCGTACACACTGTAAATGTTTCAGATCGAACAATTTTAAACACTATTCAATGACAACACAACTGAACACAAAATGCAGTTTTTGAATGAAACTTTTTATTATTAAAGGGCAAAAATCTAAACCTACTTGGGCTCTGTAGGGGGAAAAGTGATTGTCCCCTAAATGAATAACTGAAATCAAGCGTTAAGCAATTATTTGCAATTTGTCTCTTACAGCGCTGTGGAGCAATTTTGGCCCACTCATCTTTGCTGAATTGTTGTAATTCAGCCACATTGGGGGTTTTCCAGCTGAAGTTCTCTTCGGATGTGACCAGGATGGACAGGATCAGGAATAAGTACATCCGCGGGACAGCTAATGTTAGAGGTTTTGGAGATAAAGACAGGGAGGCCAGACTGAGTGATGGTTTGGACATGTCCAGAGGACAGAGAGTGAATAAACTGGTAAAAGGATGCTAAGTTTTGAACTGCCAGGCAGGAGGTCTAGAGGTTGACCAAAGGGGAGATTTATGGATGTAGTGAAAGAGGACATGCAGGTAGTTGGTGCGACAGAAGAGGATGCAGAAGACAGAGTTAGATGGAAGCAATTGATTTACTGTGGCAACCCAGAACAAAGGAAAAGGATAAGCCAAAAGGAAAAGAACAAGGGAAAAGAATAAGGAGAAGAACCACCTTTAGGGTTACGCCAAAGCATCTCAATAGGATTCAGGTCTGGACTTTGACTAGGCCTCTCCAAAGTCTTCATTGTGTCTTTCGTCAGTCATTCAGAGGTGGACTTGCTGGTATGTTTTGGATTCTGCGGCAGAAGCCAAGTTCGTTTCAGCTTGAGGTCATAAATAGATGACCGGTCATTCTCCTTCAGGATATTTTGCTAGAGAGCAAATATCATGGTTCCATTTACCACAGCAAGTCTTCGAGGTCCTGAAGCTTTAGAGATGTCTAGGTTTTGAGGATCTTCGCTTTGTCAGGCAGGTCCTATGTAAGTGATTTCTAATTGAGAACAACTGTGGCATTAACCGGGCATGGGTGTGGCTAAATAAATTGAACTCACTTTTTCACACAGGTTTGGTTTGGGAGTTTTTCTCCCTTAATAATAAAGCATTTTAATAACTGCATTTTGTGTTCAGTTGTGTTGTCATTTACTAAAATTAAAATTTGTTTGATGATCTAAAACTTATATGTGACAAACATGCAAAAAAAATGGATACAAATAAACACACACACAGTATACAACTTTTTTCTGCACTTGTTACACAGGTGTAAATGACAGCAATGGCAAGTTACTCCCAAAATGTATTATATATTATATTATCAGGGAGTGACACTAATCAGTGTTGTTAACAACACAACAATGCCAGAACAGCTTACAAAATAAATTATTTGGAGGTTTTTACATTTTATTTAAAAGGAAGTTGCTAGAGAAAAAAATAACGAGCTTCCAAGAGCTGTACTTTGTGCTAATAATTTTAATTTGTCAAACTCGTGTCATGGAGGGCTGAGACCCTGCATGTTTTCTTTGCAGCCGGTTACTAAAGCGGGTGCTTTAATTGATGAGCTCCTTCCCTCAAATTGAAGAAGGTGTTGATCATTAAAATCACCAACTTTAGTGATCAGCTGGAAAGAAAAACTGCAGGGTATCGGCCCTCCATGGCACGAGTTTGACACCCCTGCTTTACCAGATCAACCTATTAACTAAAAACAAAAAGCAGTGATTTATTATTTCCAATTATGCATCAACTGAAAATAAAAATAATTACATGGACAGCTAATGACAGTGCAAGAAGAACAGAAGCCCAGGTCACAGCAAAAGGAATAATGTAATATGCCTCAGTTATACAATTATAGAAAAATTGGATCAATCTAAAAAGTGGGCAAGGTTGAAATGAAGTGTAACTTGTGAGATTCTAGCAGGGATAATATTACCAAAAATGCTTTGCATTACTGCTTCACAGCCGATGACAGTTAATTTTATTAAAATAGAATTGTCTACAACAATCCACCATCAATTTGATTGTGGGCAACACTGTTTAATGGGGCTGGTCTTTTGTTCGGAATAAGTATTACCAAAAAAAATCAGTTCCAGTTAAATCTAAAGGTTCGAATCTATATTATAGTAATCACAATATTTTTGTACCTTTTTAACCTACATTACACGAGCTATATTTCAAACAGACAGTTTTGAAGCATTCGGAAAGGAGTGTGCCTCACAATGCACCTGTTAATCACTTTGCTTGCACGCCACGTGCAAGCTTGGCTGTACAGCCCCGAGCACATATATGGCCGAGAAAGAACAGCACGCATCCCTGTCTTTCTTCAGATAAGACCCGGAAAAGCAAACTATCCTGCCCGTTTTTCCCCTCTCCAATGTGGGTACAGGCTGAGGGGAGGGGGATATTTTTGGTCTGTGTGGATTTGTTATCTGACGTTGCCTTTTCAGCACCTCATGGGAGAGCGTGTCCAGAGGGGCTGCATGACCTCGCTATACAGTGGCCTCACACTGCCCTCATTTTAATAAATAATACTCTGATGAACAAATGAGCAATTGGTGATTAAAATGTGTGGTTAATAAATGAAGGAGGACATGAGGAGAGGCGCTGTGCATTATTCACTTAACCTATCTCACAAAAGTGAGTAAACGCCTTACATTTCAGTAACATTTATTATAGCTTCTCAAGGCACAGTACAATAGAAATCAAACTTGGATATAACTTAAAGTGGTCAATTTATAGCAGTATATATTTACTGGCTTGTGAAAGCAAGTCAAAAGACAGCCGTTATTGTTCAAATAGCAACACAAGTGAGTACACCTCACAATCAACATGTCCAAATTGTGCCCAAAGTGACAAGATCATTATCTAGCACTGCCTTAATCTTCTTGGGCATGGACGTTTGACATCTTGCTCTCTGCCACCTTCCTTCTGCTTGAAGATGCCCCAAAGCTGCTCAGTTGGGTTCAGTACTGCATCATATTCACCTTGGTCAGTAAGACACTTGTCATCATGGAGGTGTGTTCGGGCTCCTTATCATTGTTGGAAAACTATCATGCGGCCCATTTTCCCAAAGGAGGCATCTACTTCAGAATGTTGCAGCACATGTTGGAGTTTAAGTTTCCTTCAATGAACCACAGTTCCTCTGGCAGCACTCATGCAGCCCCAACCAGGAGCACTGTCCAGGGGAGAAAAGTTATAAAGTTAAATAGGAGATGTGGTTTCAACAGCTGCCCGGATGGGACCCCAGAATTCCTGGTAGCATCCCAGGAAACAGCCACCTCAACTGTAGGAAAGACACAATTATATTGCTACTCACTTGTGTTGCCAGCTGTAGATAGTAATGTTCGGTGGGTGCACATAACGTCTAAATTAGGATGTACACTGACTACTCTGAAGCATATCACATCTACTGTAGTATTGTCCCCTGAGAAGAAATGGCTGCTGAAATGTGAGGGTGCACTTTTGTGAGCTACTCAGCAAAGTGTATCCAGCATGTTTCTTTAAGTGTGTGCTACTTATCGCTAACATAAATGTATTTTTTACCTTGAGCACCGTGATGGCGTCATTTAAGTGCAGACAGATAAGTCTTAAGGATGCAAACATTTCCTAAATGACAGCTTGACTTTAATGTGTTTTCAAGTCGCGTGTTCCATAATGTATTGGAATGCACTAGAATTAGTGTTCTAGATAAATAGATAGAAGTTTCATTGTTTAAAATTGTGGAAACCCAGCTATTACTTTTAACATCCCATTGCAAGTTGAATGGACTGACAGGCAAGACGTCCAGAAAAGTATTGTTACGTGTGTAAAGTATTTGAGCTGTAAATGGAAAAATGAGAAGGTCAAGGTCATGTGGTGCACAGCCATGTTTGTGCTGCTGGCAGCCATTAAACAGGTTTAGTGAGTGTACTTTAAGCAGACTGCAATGGTTGTAGAATATGTAAACTACTAAGCACCTTTTAACCTTTCTGAAGCACTTTGAAGGAAGCCTCGTAATAGCCACTTGAACATTTTAACCAGACACAAACCATACGAGAGCTGGACACATCCCAACACACTTTTTCCCAAAACGCTGTTTTAAGAGTTCTATTCTCATACTTTTGCAATGCAAAATGTGACAATTGGCATTTACAAAAGATCCTGTGCTCTTTATTTGATTTTTTTTTTTTTTTTACTCTCGGGTCAGAAAAATCATTTTCAATATAAGGAGCAAAAACCAGCACTGGATAAAAACTAGTATGAAAATAGTTAAATATTCAAACTAAAAAAGGCCAATGCGTGCATGCTCCGCGGGAGGTCTACCAAGTCCTAATTCCATGCAGCGAAGCGCCGGCGTTGGAGGAAGGGAAGTTGGGCTGCACGTTGTTTAGATCCCCCACACCAAAGTGGATGTAATTTCCATTATTGGGTGCTGATGTTTGCATTGTGGCTGCGGGATAATTACACGCATAGTTTGCGCTGCAGGCTGGGTTGGCATAGCCGCCGAAGGGCGGGTAGTTGTTGTAAGTGAAATGGTTGGCGTGCGCCGTGCAGTAGGGCGGGTTGCAGGTGCTGGTGTCAGCCGACATGCAGGACTTGCCATCCCGCACTAGAACCGGCACCGACACCCTCCTGGGCTGTGGCAGCGACACCATCTCCAGGCTCTGGTCCTGCCTCTGTCGCTTGCACTTGTACCTTCTGTTTTGGAACCAGATCTTCACCTGGGTCGGGGTGAGTTTAAGGAGCTCGGCCAGGTGGTCTCTCTCCGGGGCTGACAGGTATCGCTGCTGCTTGAAGCGGCGCTCCAGCTCGTACACCTGCGCCTGGGAGAAGAGGATCCGCGGCTTCCGTCGTCTTCGGGCCTTCGGCCGGTTCGGATCGTCCGGCTTGTTGCCTTCCAGTAACAGGCCAGGATGACTCAGTTCTTCTGAAAAGACGAGAGACGTGAGCCATTTCTTCTATTATAACGATTTATGCTAACAAAATGTGTTTGGGTTCTTTGTGATGTTCTCTGTGTTATATTTTGTCTGATTGGTGTATGTTGTTGTCAACTAATACAATTAACAAAATCCACAGCAAACATGTTTTGGTTTTAATTACTATTTACAAAAAGATACGAAATAGGTATGATTTAAATATATTTGTTTTGAATCATGAATGTATATTATTTATTATATTATTTAACCTTTAAATGTGTGTTAAAAAATGATGAATGATGAATAAATGTTATCTATTTTTTATACAAAATACATTATATGTTTTCCCCCCACATGAGAGAGCTGCATTTTTTCGGCGGGTTCCCACTAGAGATTTACTTTAATGTATTTGGTTTTTTAAATTAGTTTCTTTACATTCTTTTTCTTTTTTTCTACTTTAAATAAAATGTTATTTTGTATTTGAACCAGATTTTAATTACGGCCATTCTAGCAATAATATTTGGTGAATAAACATATAAATATTGCTAAATACATTTGGGTTAGTAGTGTATCTCTTAAACATTTTGGCATCCTTGCATTGATGTTTTCATATTTTTGCACAGATTAAAACGCACCTTTTGCATGTTTCTCCACCAGCATGTGTGATCCTCCTTCCTTCACGGCGTTCATCTCCAGGGGTTTCCCATAAATGGCAGCGGCAAAGTTTCCACATTTGGGGTCCTGGTGGAGGTCCTCATCAAACAACGGGACGACCGACGACGCGTCCCGCAGAGGCTCCTGCTTGAGGCGGCCCAGCATGCAGGAGGAGGTGCAGGGAACATGGGTGCAGCAGTCCATGCGAGAAGACTGCAGGTCCAGTGAAGACATGAGGTCATGACTGTTCTCCAGGTTTAATATGTCCTTCACAGAGAAGGGGGTGGACGTGCTGGGGCTTGGAAACATTGCCAGCAACTCTTAAACTGGGATGTGGCGGTCACAAAAAGACGACAATGACTTCTTCTCCTTCCTGGCAATGTTTATAGATGTAAGTGTTACTTTGGTATGCCACACACTGGTCCTCTGTGAGGTCCTCACTCGTTTGCGACCTCTCTCTCCCCTGCACCATGACGCGTGGAGTTGGGGGTGGGCATGAAGGGGCCGGTGGAACCTTCACTCTGTGGTCCCTCTGGTGTACTTCATACTCACATGACTGACACATCGGGCCCCCGTTGTCATCCCCGCTGCAAAGGAACTGAAAGTAAACACACTCATGGAGCACAGCCGCACCATCAAATGACTGCAATGATAATAATTCTACTCTAGTTTGACACGGACGCGGGGATTTATTTAACAATATGCGTTTTCTTGTGGCTGCAACGGCGTCCCTTAAATGTGCGTGAATGTGCAATATTAATAGTTCCCGTTTAGTGTTGCACAAAAGTCTGCGTTTGCCGCATCACAGCGCCGCACCGCAAACGTGTGCATGAGTCCGGGAAGTCTGGCATGCAGGATTCTTTTGTGATGGCCGATTTCCTCCTTCGTGTAGCTCACAGTATACTGGTTGTATTGTACTGCAAACAGATCAGTATTACTACATATCCGTGCACCGATGCAATTGCAGAGCAGGTCTAACGCTTATGAATTTTTCAATACATGTTTTCTCTCTATGATAATGTCGTTTAATAGCTCGTCCTGATGCTTTTTAGGACTAGTTAATGAAAGGCTGCGTTATGGCTGCATATGTATAGTCCTAATGTACAGAAGTTATTATACTTCCAACATGCGTTATTTTACTTTTTCATTATGTATTTCTGTTTAAAACGCTATTTCCCAAATTAATAATACGAATAATAGAATTGTTTAATTAGTTAAAAGGTTGGAAAAGCTTTTATTCCTTCCCTCAATACCTGCCGTATAATGAGCTATGCATTCCCACTGCAGTTTGGGTGACCAAATATGCTTCCTTTTCCCCATGAATGGCAACAGAACAGCGGAATTGCAAACATAATTATTGTTGGCACTGTCGTTGCAAATGCATGAATGCACTATGGAATAGAGTGTAAAGATATGTGTCGTAGTATTTGTTTGCAGCTCCACAGTGCAATGGCTTGCGCAATAACACCAACAGCATTACATTGGTTGTCATGTATTCATGAATTGCTCTTATATAGCAAGTTTAACTATTGTCTTGTGCTTTGCGTGCAGGTTGCACACCCGGGATGTCACCTTGTCCCTCATCGTGGACGAGGAAACTGAGCAGACAAAATGTTTTGAACACGGAACCTGAAACCAGGAGCGACACACTCTGCTGTCTGCCTCTGAGAGATTCTGGAGCCACTGTCGCTCTTATCTGGACGTGATAACAGACGACAACAAACCTGGACACACACAAGACACACACCCACCCACGCTGCCGGGGCCCAGTCAGTGACACCCAAAACTTGCAAGGCCAATCAGCCCCCGATGTATCCCTGCGTGCGCTGTGCGCACTGGCGCGTAAAAGCCGTGTGTCCGTGTCTGTGTCCAAACTTGCAGTCGGTTAATGCGTGTGGAGACTCTCCCAGGAGACAGACAGTATTATCGTTTGTTTTATCTGCAGCAGTTTAGCGCAGCCACAGGCTAAATGGGTCCCCCGCTCTCCCAGCCCGGATGGTGTTTATAGTTGTAAAGACTATTTATGCACCTCCGCAGCTGATGGATGGGTTGCTCCAATCCTACTAATCTGTCTAATAATTGCTGGACTACAACCGAGTCAACCCAAAACCAAATGTCGTGCAGGCTTGTGCACATTTGCGCGTCATCAAAAATGGTTTGTGTTTTTTTCTGGCTGTCAAATGAAGCATTTAGTCGTGATTTAGGCGGTAAACGTTGTTGTGAAACTGTAAATTGAACGTGACGCGCCTGGCATGTGTTCCATATCCCCTAATGCCGCGTCCCCTTTGACCCGTCTTTCTGCAGCACATCTCCAGCTCAGATAAAGACGCAGATAAGACTGCTTAAAAACTTCCGCTGCAGCGTGTGAGTATTTTAAAACGCGCGTGTGTGTGTTTCACTGCAAGTGTGTGTGTGTTTGTTATAAGCACATCAAAAAAAAAATCAGGATTGGCAAAAAAAACCAACAAAAAAAACAGAACACGTGGGAGAATATTTCAAATCGTATAAAGGGTTGGAGTAAAAATGTACCTGCATTGTTAATTTGGACCAAAAAATGAAATGCATTATTAACTCACTTTTAAAACAAAGTCAAAAGCCACATTTACTCCTGGGCTTTAGACCCAGCGTAAGATATTGAAGTCATTTTGATGTAATGTATTGTTTTGTTATACAGAATGTTATACAAGGTTTATGGTATTTTAAAACAAGTGTGGAATATTCAACTTGTAAGTGACATTTCAGGATGAACCTCAAATGCACTATAGTATATATAACCTTTTACAAGCACACCTGCCGACCCTCCGTTTCCTGTAAATGTCCTGTATTTGACCAAAATTAGCCACAGGTTTGTCCGGTACTGCAGGTGACGCTTAGGACAATGACACAGCACACTTGCAGTGGGCAATCAGGTTTATTGTCCCAACTGGTACATTTTCATTATTTTCTGGAAAACGTATTTTCCAATGCTAACGTTGCAGGAATATTTACAGATGCATAATTTGACCTCTGTTATGTGTGATTAGCTGGCGACCGGTCCTGGGTGTACCCCGCCTCTTGCCTAAAAAGACAGATGGCTCTAGCACACCGTGACCCATCATCTGTACAAAAAATGGATGGATGAATAATTTGACCTGAACTAATTTTTAATTGCAGCAAAATTCAAAGATGTGTGATCCAAGAATCAACCAATATGTTCCCTGGTTTGATTAAATTTAGTATTGATACAGTCATCTTCATCATGCAGTTCACACCATGACATCATGAGACCAAGACAGGCTGACAATTCATCAACAGGATCTCACCATAGCCATTGAGCTTAGAGTGTCAGCAGCAGGTTGCAACGGATACAGATAGTCTGCAAGAAGCCAGACTAATTGTGGCTGACAGAGGCAAACGCACAGCAACGTCCAAACACTCCAAAACCAAAAACACCATACAGTATATGCAATATGGGAAATGCTGCAGTTATGGAAATGCTCGCTAAAGATATAAGATGCAACAATTTTCACGACCAAGAGTTTTAACAAAAACAAAGAACAGATCTACTTTTTCATCCTACCAACTTTCTTCTGGGCATCCCTCTCATGTCTTTAAAGATGGATATCCCTTAGGTCTGGCACCCGTGGTAGCTCGGCTAACTTCTATTTCATTTTGTGAACTTGCAGCGTATCCCTCATGCCGGTGTTTCAAGGGTTTGTCTGCTTTTGATCCTGCAGCGTTTTCCTATTTTGTTTTAGGGCAGGGTTGTCGAACTCGTGCCACGGAGGGCCGAGACACTGCAGGTTGTCTTTCCAGCCAGTCACTAAAGCAGGTGGTTTTAATGATCAGCAGCTCCTTCAATTTGAGGTAAGGAGCTCATCAATTAAAATCACCTGCCGGAGAAACCCTTTCGAGAGGAAACCTGCAGTGTCGCCGCCCTTCATGGCACGTGATTGACACGTGCGTTTTATGGTGTTTGTAGTTTTGGATCATTCCTGTGTTTGGAATGTTTAGACGTTGCTATGCGTTTTCCTGTTTTGATGTCGCAAAAAGTCAATTTTGTGTAATAGGGAAAAATTGCTACAATTTGACCCCATGACCTGAGGTCAGGACAGTTGCTATGGAAAATGAATTGATGGATGGAATTTGATGCAAAAGATCAAATTCCTCTGTATACATGTTCAGTATTTTGTGCAAGGTTAACCCCTTATTTCCTGATACTGTACTGTACATACAGTGGTGTGAAAAACTATTTGCCCCCTCCCTGACTTTTTGTCACATTTAAATGTTTCTGCTCATACTAAATAATTAACTATTAGTCAAAGATAACATAATTGAACACAAAATGATGACTGCCAAGACTTTTGGGAAAATATCTTGTAGACTGACGAGACAAAAGTTGATTTTTTTGGAAGGTGCGTGTCCCGTTACATCTGGCGTAAAAGTAACACAGCATTTCATCAAAAGAACATCATGCCGACAGTAAAATGTGCAAAGATGAGCGGGCCTAAATTCCTCCAGAGCCCTGTAATAGACTTGTTGCAAGTTATGGCAAACGTTTGATTGCAGTTATTGCTGCTAAGGGTGGCCCAACCAGTTATTAGGTGCAGGGGCAATTACTTTTTCACACAGGGCTATGTGGGTTTGGATTTTTTTCTCCCTAAATAATAAAAACATTCATTTAAAAACTGCATTTTGTGTTTACTTATGTTATCTTTGACTAATATTAAAATGTGTTTGATGATCAGAAACATTTTGTGTGACAAACATGCAAAAGAATAAAAAGTCAGGAAGGGGGCAATTAGTTTTTCACACCACTGTAGTTTGTTTTTACTTAAAAAATAGACTTTGTGCCATTTTTTTATTGTGATTATTTTGCTGTTTAGCTCCTGTAATAGATCAATTCCCTAATATATAATTATTTTTTGTACCAGTCCAGGGTGTACCCTGCCTCCTGCTCGAAGTCAGCTGGGATAGGCTCCAGCATACCCGCGACCCTAAAGAGGACAAGCGGTATAGAAAATGGATGGATGGATGTGTGAGGTCTTTTCTATTAATCAAGAAGATCATTTAGGAGGTCAGATGCCAGCAATATTGTACTTGAGAGAGGGCCTGCTGGCTCACCATGTCTGTTCCTGACCATCCCAAAGGTGAATGAAGGGGTGGCTGTCAGGGCTCTTACTAGGTTCTTCTACACCCAAATCATCTAAGCATGCCTTTGTGGACACTCGTTTTGTGAACTGGGGCACAGTTCACTGTCTGTGCTGGAACAGAGAATTGCCTTCCAAACCATTCCCTCCTACAAATTGTCCAAAAGGTCTTGATGCTTAAATCATGTTCACCAAAACATCAACTATCACAGCTGTTGTGCAGCTGCAGCTGGTCACACTATGTGTTTAGTCAACTCAAGGCTCCTTCATGAGCTACACTGCCATCAAGTGGCTCCAATAAAAACACGACTGTCATTACTGCACAAACAGAGCTAGAGGTCCTGCTGCTGAAAATATCATCCACAGGTCAGCCCTGCGTGTCACTTATCACATTGCACAGCTGTAACCAAAATGATCCACTGATCTGGAGTCAGGTTATAAGGGAAAACTACCAGTGGCAGCTATGTCAAGGGCCATCTGTTGGTGCATCATTTGTCATGTCTCTGATGCAGCAGCATCTTCTTCATGTAGCTCCCCCTCCTTTGGCTTGTCCCACACACTTCCCAGGTCATGGTCATAGTTTGGCAAGGCTTCAAGGTGGTCAAATGGCCCCACAGGGACTTCACAGGATGGCTTTCACCCCGTATCTTCTTTAGTTTTGTCTACATCCTCTGCAGCTGACAGTTTTGTAGTACGATACTGTACAGTATTTGGTGTACAGTGTAGTTTATGAGCTGATGAGTGGACTTCAAGGGACAAGTTGGCATGTGCAGGTAGGATGGGATTGTTTTTTTTAACATTCCAAAATACACTAAGGGTTTCCTCCATTTATTCATGATTGCTAGGAATTGCAAATATATTTTCAGGAAAACATGCCTGCACAAAACTTCCGAGTTCAAACTCTCGTCAAGCAAGACAGCACAAAAAATGAACTTACGTGGGGGCTTTTTGATACATTTTCCACATTAAAGACGCAGAAAGCAATCCCATGTTGGTCAGTTTTAAGCATATGTGAAGTCACTTGTCATCAAAATACTTATGTCTTAATTTTTTACTTAATTTTATACTATACTGTAATACACGTCAATAACAAAAAAGGCTTTTGTCAATAAAGTTAACAGTCTTTTAGCATTTTACATCTTAATCCATCCACACATTCACTTTTATACAACTTGTCTTATTCAGAGTCACGGATGAGCAGGAGCCTATCCCAGATGACACCCTGAAATGGTCACCAATCAATCACAGGACATGTGAGTGGGATCTGTGTGGGATATGCTGCCTGCGTGAAAGTCAGCCAGAGAACCACAATACAGAAAACAGGTACTCTCAGTCACTTTATGTTCCAATATTGACTTGATTTTACATTTGACAGTAAGATGTTATTTTTCTCGTCCATAAATAATAACAATAATAACAACAACAACAACAATAATAAGGATTTTATTCTCTATAGCTCTTAAAAGTTTGCCCCAATTTTCACTTCCTGTGCATGGTGGGCAGGCGTCGTAATGGGTTCTATTGAGCGTAGTAGTTTAGTACTGCTTTTGACCACAAGAGGGCAGCATTATGTTGTAATGCTTGTGAATTTTCTCATTCATCCAGGTCGTAGAATTCTCAGAGCATTAAAGGACATAGAAAGTTTTTTTTTAATGCCATTTTTTTCAGTATGATATGTAAGCCCATTCAAATTATTCTACGAAATTTGGATGGAATAGCAAGCATATATAAACAATTTTGCACGTTTGAAAAACTAAGAAATGTGAATTTGTGCCCACAGGAACTTTATTGTAATTACTTAGTTGACCGCTAGGGGGCGAGTCGATGACGTCATATCTGCTACAAGTCAGAATCAGCCAAAGTAGTCCACATGGAAGTCAAGTGATGAAGGAAGCGCTGATTTCGAGGATGTTTTTGTCCATAGCAAGTCGCATTTGGAGGTTTGAGCTTATATGTTTGAAGCAGTGGTACACTAGGAAAACGAGGATGAAGACGTTTCCAGTGATGATGTTGAGGAGGAAGAAATAGAGGAGGAAACAATGACTGGCCATCTTTTTTGTTTACATAAGCATACGCTACATGTACATAATTCAGTAAGCCGTCGTACAAACGGCAACATCTATAAGCTGTCCTTACCAGTCCATGTTTTTACTAGCTTGTTATTTGAACGCTTGCAGGTTTTTTATTCATGCCAAGCATATTCATTTACCAATTTATGTATTTTTTCTTTTCTCTTTTTATTTTTCAGTGTCAATGTGACTAGCGGTGTGCTCCACAAACATTTGGGACAATTTCAATGTGTTGTTCTGACTATTCTCCAGCCATGGCAAAGGAGGAATTTGAGTCAGATGCTCCTAAATGCGTTGGATCAGCTGGAAACGCATCGTACCGCGTCGGACAATACAAGTTCGTCTGCTGGGGTTTCTTTTCATCAAAACACAATAGGGGGGTAGAAGGGCTGTAAACCCAAATTCTAATTGATTATTTCCATTAAAACTCTCTTAAAAAATGAATTAGATGCATTTGGAAAAAAATAGCCTTTTTATGCCGTTTAAATTGAGCGCAGTTGGACTGTTCAGGTTGCCTTAGAAGACGTTTCTTTTAGAAAGAAAAGGGATTAAAGAACAGCAACCTTTCTTAAAAGATTAACTCACTTAGCCTCAAACAAATAAACAAAGCACAGTCACCTTTGTTTCATCATTACATCTGAACGGGATGCTAACAAAGGTGATACTACACCATCGTTGGCGGGCAGAGGCACCTCTCCATTGTATCCTAACAATTATCATTTCACGCCACAAAGAACCCAACATCCTTGTCTAGACTTCCTTTTTAGTGGATAAATAGACAGGAGAGTTTGCCAAGTTCTCAGACCAGAGCTGTCCTATCTAGTCTGAATGGTGTGTGTCCCACCTAGTCTTTGAGCATGAACTGATGAAGCTTGCTCAGTGAACGAACAACCTGAATGGTCCAGTTGCGACCGATTCAACGCCCTGAGAATTATGTTTATAATATTAAAAATCAATGCAATGAAATTTGATGTCAATTTGGAGAAAATATGAGATAATAATTCATACACTTAATGTTTCCAACAATACATTGTTGGTGACATTGTCATACTGATTTTTTCTTAACATTTTATACTATTTGCACTGTAGTTTAATTGAATATTAATTTCTGAATCGCCCTGGCGACCAGTCCAGGGTGTACCCCCGCCTCCCGCCCGAAATCAGCTGGGATAGGCTCCAGCATACCCGCGACCCTAATGAGGATAAGCGGTATAGAAAATGGATGGATGGATGGATACATTTCTGAATATATTTTTCAAAGCATTCATGACCAAGTCCCGGGTGACCTCTCATGCGCACAGGTTTTCATCTTCTACCTCCTACCTAGTATCTTCCATGCGCCTCTTTCCACCGGCCTTCCGGAGACTTTTAACTAACCCTTTTTTCCCATCAGGCTTACCAAGTAAATGAGCATTGTTAGTAGACAAAAGGCCAACCTAATAAGATGGCTGGATTACCAGTCTTGGCCCGACACATGAGCACTGGTGTCTGTGCACGTCTCTGGTCTAGGCTGGGCTCAACATACTGCTGACTTACTCCGCACCCATTTTCACCACGTTTTAATTGTGTGGCAACCCCTACAGTATTTAGAACATCGAACATGGTGTCGTCATCTTGGCACACACACCGTGGCTGACAGAAACAAGGCTGTTCCAGCCCGTTATTCCCAGGCTTTCACAGCCAGGGACACCCACAGCATGGGCAGTCAACAAGATGTGTGCTGAGCAAAAATATCTAGTGCCAACAGGGAATATAGGGAATACAAATTAAACACGTACAATATTAACTAAATAACTGCTAATGCAGACTGAACAATAACAATACAGTATTAGACCAATGTAATAAATATATATCACATACAACTTTAAGGAGCAGGACGGAACGCAAACGTTAGCAACACTAGCATAGTTAGTGTTGTGCCCTACAGTGCTGACATTACACTCACATTTTAAAGGAAACTTTTGGCTAGGTTAGCCAATTTAAATGGTATTTTTTTAAAGGTACAGATTCCAAGTCTGTGGCTGACTTAAGGATAGTTGGTATAGCTGCAGACTTTATTTGAAGATGTGTAGCGAAGCCTGCTATTTTACAAAGCAGCCCCTTGTCAAGTGATGGGCGTATACACGAGACAAGCCTTTTATTTAGCGGTGGATTACAGGAACTACCGTATCATGCCCATGAGGAAGGAGATTCTTCCTTCATGATATCAGGAAAACTCAAAACTTCAAAAACAGCCCCGGTGAAGTGAAAGAGATGATAGATTTTTCCATGTTTGGTGCTCATAAACGCTCCAGGAAATGCATAAAACTGTTTCATTTTTTATTTTGTGTGCATAATACAATTGTTTCAGGGTGACGAATTTCATGAAACGTAAAACACGCCATTGCCCACACTGACTCTGCTATCCACATTAGTGTTAAAACCAAAAAATTGTTTGTAGTACTCAAGCAAATTTACAATGGAGCACTTTATCAAATTTGTTTAAACGGCTATTATACTTTCTGGCAATAACCTCTAATGATCGGCAATCTTTTAATTGCCAATATATCGTAATTGCTAATGTGTTTTCGATACTAAACTGCACTACTGATGATAAAACTACCATAGAGATACATGGAGATACAAAAAGTGACTGGACTACCTACCAGAGTTGTTGTACAACATTTTCAAAAGTTTCAATGACTCATGGGTGCTCGATCAAAAATCAAGTTTCCCTAACTCATGGTTCCTCGACAAAGACTCGTGTTTGACTGAGTCAGGGGTGCCCGATGAAGCCTCACGTTTCACTGACTTAAGGGTGCTCAACAAAGACTCGAATTTCACTCCCTCCTGACTCATGGGTTGATGAAGGTTTGAATTTACTGACTCATGGGTACTTATTAACAATCGACCTTACGGGTACATTTTGTGCATGTCTGAGCTTCTGTGACAAGTACCCGTTTCACTTTAGTGATTGACTCAGAAGAACTCAAGGAATCGTTTCCCGTCACTACTACCAACATAGTTGAAAGTGGTTTTTGGTCAGCAATGCATTCTGGGTCTTCTTAGTGATTGGCCAATTTAGACATTAAACATGTTATTTTGGTGCTTTGGCTGTCTTAAAAGGGTGTAAATATGCCCAAGTTAAGAGTGTCTGTGCTCTTGCTGTCTTTCCTCTCGTCTCTCTCTCGCTCATGAAGACAGGATGAGAAGAGAGTCTGAGTTTGTGCCCCTGCCACAGAGGCCTGATACAGCAATACTGTTTTCCCGTCAGGTTTGTATATGTGTGTGTTGGAGAGAGAGGGCGGTAAAAAGAGACGAAGGTGGACAGAATTATTGCTCTGAAGGAGCTCACATATGCGAGCCCCCACATAGAGAAGACTATTCATGATAAATATTAGACCAATTGGAGCTTAGCAAGGAGGTGAAGTTGTGAGAGAGATGAGGACGGCACACAGGTCGATATTTGTTGGATTATGGCTCAATAAAGTCTGAAGGAGTAAACATCTCAGTGTATTTAGCAGACAGACATCCTTGTGCACACACACACGCATTTACAACTTCTTATTCAAGCTCACAATCTTTTTGCAGCTCCATGGCCTAATGCTACTTCCAGGCCAGGTTATGAAATCCACCCCGGACCAGGTAACAAAATCCTCTCTGTGGTATCTGCCAGAGAAGGCTGTTCCATGTTGACAGATGGGCACAGCATTCCTGGAGCCCAGGCCTTGCCAGCCCGCTGCCAGGAGCCGTGGAGAGTCTGAAGCATTTCTTTACACCTACGTGCTTCATTTCTGTGGCAACCTCAAGGCACGTACAACATGAGTTATAATTCCCAAATGCTCCTTCAAATTGGCACTTCGGGCAGTGATAGGTGCTACGAAGGAATGAGTGGGATAGTGATGGGCCAGACATGTGTCCAGTTTAATACAGTCCTCTGTAACAGTGAATGGCAGCTTTGTCATTTTGATACCTCCTTGTTAGAATCATTTTCTGCAAACAAAACAATGCTCTAAAGTAAACACACATATTCATACACAGCATACAGCTGCAAACAATATTATTGTCAATCTCTGTACTATTTTGGCAAAACCCTGTCTGGCCTTTTTATTTTTCTGGCTAATGAGTGGTTTGCATTTTCTGGTGTAACAATTGTGCTTTTGTTCATGAAGTCTTCTATGAACAGTAGATATTGATACATATGTTCACTCCTTCCCTGTGCATGTTGTTGTCGGTGAGACCAACAGTTGTTTTAGGGCTTTTCTTCATTGGTCCCACAATGTTTCTGTCATAAACTGCTCAACATCTGTTTCGTAGTAGACCAGTGATTTATTTACTCAGGACATTCCAAAAGGTTGTACTGGTTATGACTGAAATTTGCGCAGTAGTTATGATTGATTTTTTATCTTTTCTCTAATTCATAATTGTTTGTTGTCTAGTTTTCATGTTGTTTTCGCCTCTAAATGCAGTCCTGCGTGATATCCTACCCATCTTTCATGGCAGGAGCGCCGCTTCTTTTTTTCTTTTTTCTTTTTTTTTTACCAGAGTTATTAACTATTTTGGCAAATTTCTTTCCAGGCTTCACCATCACAAAACCAGAATAGTGTGCGGACATCTCTGACTTCAACTTGGACTGTTGAGAGGTACACTTGCTGAAATAAACAAATTGTGCCGACAACCGTTAGTAAGGCAAACTAACCGGCTAACTGCCAAAGGTGGTTGCTTAGCAACTATGCCGAGGAAAAAACAAATGTATACAAGCGCAGAGCACTTGGGTTCAGACAACCCAGAAAGACCCCCTCCGGAAATGCCACCACCAACAAAGCTGCTAAAAGCCACAGGCCACCCAAGAAACAGGAAGACAGAGTGACATTTATGCCATCCCAGTTGTATAGGCCATTGTCTCATGGCGAGCACTAAGCATTTTACAGCTTGAAGAATCTATTGATCTTGCATATCAATACTCTTCAACAGGAAATTGTAGAAAATACTGAACGAAATATGCTGGTAAGTACGACAGCAGTTGCATAGCCTGCAACAATGCATCAAAATCGTAAAACAGCAGAACAGAAACCTTCAAGAGGAGGCTAAACAGCTGAGGAAGGAAAATAGAGAGCAGTGAGGTATTACAGTATAATAATACTGCCTTGAGCACGTCTCCTAAAGAAGATAATAAAGCAAAAGAGCAAATCATTGAGCAAATGAAGAATAGTCATAAAATGAATTACAATGCACGAATGATGTGATTTTTGATGGGGCTGCGGATTAAACCCAAGTCGTATACCAGGGAGGGTCGGGAACAAAGAAGAACCGGATGAAATGGATGTGGTCATACACACCATTGATACTTGTAACCCATTGTATGGCAGAAACAACATCACACCCGTCATCATCGTTGAGTTCACCAACAGGAATTTGTAATACGCAATGCTGTTACAGGGAAAGAAGCTGAGAAGGAACAAACGTCTACATGAATGAGCATCTGATAAAAAGCAATGCAGACATTGCCAAGATAACACGCTACTTGGGGAAGCATGGAAAGAGCCAAGACCCTTTTTTTCTTTTCTTTTCTTTTTTTTTTTACAGTATTTTACATTAAGGTAAATGGGGGGCCAGAGTGCTTGCTGTTTGAGACCTCAGGGACCTGGAAAACTACTAAAGATCATATCAACAAGACAACATGGAAAAGGTACAAAACTCAAACAAAAACGATGCAGAGGGAAGGATTACGTTCATTATCCTTTGATATCGTCATCAGCATGTCATAAGGGACTGATCAACAAGTTCGGATTTAGGAACCCATTTTTCTGCATTCAATGACTCTGAAGGTACAACACAGAAGTTTGCAGAACAGAAGACCTATTTTGAAAACCTTTTGCTTGCCAGATCACAAACAAGTGGAACTGGAGAACGATATAGAATCCGGACACGAACCTTTTTCTCACATCAGAAATGACTGCTGTCACTACATGGAGGGACAATAAAAGAATACCCTTAATAGCAACAACTGTAAAGTGTCAATTAGGCACATTAACAGCAGAAACATGTACATAACATCAGACAATATTTGAGTCAATTCGAGCAACTCTTTAAAGTCATTCCGATCTCAGAAACTTGCATTGATGCCAACAAGGGCATGGGGTTTGAGCTGCAAGGTTATTAAAAGAACGGCATCAACAGGAATTAAAAAAAAAAGGACAAATATGAAGGAGTGGCTTTGTACGTGGAGAAACATCTTAACTATAACGTCGTAAAGAACATTACATTTGCAATTAATAATATTTTAAAATGTATAACAATTGAAATCTTTAAAGAAAAAAATCAAAAAGGTCTTACTAAGTGGTTCATGTAGAACAGCTGAGTCAAGTATTGAAATGTTGGAGGACTGGATCAAAGCAACTTTCACAGACATCAATCAAAAAATAATTGTTCTCCGCCCGGAGTTCCTTAAGGCCCTGGATGCTGTGGGCGTGTCTTGGTTGACAAGACTCTGCAGCATCGCGTGGACATCGGGGTCGGTGCCCCTGCACTGGCAGACTAGGGTGGTGGTCCCGCTTTTCAAGAAGGGGGACCGAAAGATGTGCTGTAACTATCGTGGGTTCACACTCCTCAGCCTTCCCGGTAAGGTCTATTCAGGGGTTCTGAAGAGGAGGAATAGTCGAATCTGTTACGTTCACTTGAACGGTTCGTCCCGTGGCTCGACTACCCAGGTTGGCAATCCGGCGGCTCGCGCTTGTCCTGCGTTTCGTGGTGCTGCTTCCCGCTGTCCGGCGCGACAGCACCATCGCTTTCTGTTTTTCTGTGAACATTAAATTCCTGTACACCAACCCTAACCTGCCTATTCTGTCCACGCCCGAGGGTTCGCTCCTGCGAGGTCCGTGACAGAATCTCCGATTCAGTAGCAGCAGTGTGGTTTTTGTCCTGGTTGTGGAACTGTGGACCAACTCTATACTCTCGGCAGGGTCCTTGAGGGTGCATGGGAGTTTGCCCAACCAGTTTACATGTGTTTTGTGGACTTGGAGAAGGCATTTGACCGTGTTCCTCGGGGAATAGTAAGGGGAGTGCTCCGGGAATATGAGTTTGGTTTGCATTGTCGGCAATAAGTCAGACCCGTTTCCAGTGAGGGTTGGACTCCACCAGGGCTGCCCTTTGTCATCGATTCTGTTCATTACTTTCATGGACAGAATTTCTTGGCGGGATTCAAAGAAGGGAGTGTGTGTACAGTGAAAATGATGTGGATGAAGCACAAACGTTTTAAATATTTACATGAAGTTCTACGATAAGCACTGTCCATCGAGAAAAATGGCTAATAAGCAAAAAACAATAATCAGCCATGGATCTGCAAAATGCCTGGTAAAAGAAAAACACATTGTATAGGAGATTTTATTTATTTTCTATACCGCTTATCCTCATTAGGGTCGCGGGTATGCTGGAGCCTATCCCAGCTGGCTTTGGGCGAGAGGCGGGGTACACCCTGAACTGGTCGCCAGCCAATCGCAGGGCACATATAGACAAACATTCACACTCACATTCATACCGATGGACAATTTAGAGTCGCCAGTTAACCTAACATGCATGTTTTTGGAATGTGGGAGTAAACCAGAGAAACCGAAAACCCGCGCACCCACAGGGAGAACATGCAAACTCCACACAGAGATGCCCAACGGAGATTCAAACCCTGAACCTCCTGATTGTGAGGCCAATGTGCTACCCACTCGACCACCGTATAGGAGATTTATAATTTAAAAAAAAATAGAAACAACGTATAAGGTGTATAAAAATGAGTTAAAATTTTTGAGCGTGTGTAAGAAAGAATACTATAGAATACTAGACAAGAATAAAAACATTAGCGCAACATGGCACATCCTAAGCAGTATTATCTGCAATGGTTCCAAGAAAGCAGATTACCCTCAATATTTGACCAATGGAAATGCCAAAAATTGTCATATAAACAAGGTTCAATAACTACTTTGTTAATTTTGGACCAAGCCTGGAAGAAAGGATTCTAAATTTATTGTCAGTGGAGAAAAGGAATGAAATTATACACAGAATCTCCATGTTCCCCACTGAGGTGACAAAAAAAGGAAATCATTGATGCTGTCTCTAAATGTAAAGAAAAATCATCAACTGATTGTAATGGAATTTGCAAGGAAACAATAAAAAGGTCATTAATTAGATCACAGAACAGCTGATGCAAGTCAGTAATTTATGACTGGTATATTTCCAAACAAAATGAAAATAGCTGAAATAGTGCCCATTTTCCAAAATCGAGACAAACATCAATTCACAAACTACCAACCAATTACCTTATTACCAAAATTTCCAAATTTGTTGAAAAGCTATTTAACAACAGTTTGGAGAAATGTATAACTAAGAAGGAATTACTTGCGGACAGACAATACGGATAAAGAGCTAACATTTCAACTTCCTTGGCACTAACTGAAATTACTGAAGAAACTACCAACGCTATAAACCGCAGGAAGTGCGCAGCTGCAGTATTTATGGATTTGACAAACGCTATCGATACAATTCAACACAATATCCTAATTCAAAGGATGGAAACAGAGGATTAATTTTGAATTAGGTAAAAAGTTACTTAGCAAATAGGCAAAAATATGTGAAGCCAGGAGAATACACATCTGCAAGCGTAAATAGAAAGCTGTTCAACTTGTACATTAATGACGTCTGTACGGTCACAAATGACCTAAAGCAAGTCTTGTTTGTAGACGATACTACTGCATTTTGTTCTGGACATAGCAAGCAAGAGCTAATTTAAAAAGTCACAGATGAATTGCCTATACTAATAAGATGGTTTGATTAAAACAGACTATCCCTGAAAAAGTTTCTATCTATATTTGAAAACCTGAGTAAAATGGGTCTACTTTGATTAAAAAGTTGATTGGAGAGCGGAAAACCTATGAAGACATGCAATAAATTTTGGCAGTTCAGCTAAAATGATCTCCAATGCATTAAAACGGAGAGCAAAACCAGACACACGGAAAAGAAAAACGGAAGACAACTTTCAAAATGGAATGAAGAATAGCCGGAATGGCAAAGGCTCAGCCAATGCTCAGCTCCAGGATGAGCAAAGACAGTCTGGAATTACCTCAAAGTACATTGACAGTTAGAAGATGTTAGAAGACAATTTGCCCAAGTACACATCAACTGGAGAAATGGAGGAACGTTTTGTGGACTGGTAAGAGTAAAATTGTTCTTTTTGGGTCCAAGGACCACAGACCCCCAAACTCTGACTTCAAGACACAGTACACAGTGAAGACAGTGAAGCATCTCGATATGGGCATGTTTCTCCTACTTTGGTGTTGGGCTTATTTATCACCAACCTTTATCACATACATCACAAAAATACTTGAAGAGGTCGTGTTGCCTTATGCTAAAGAGAACATGCACTTGAAATGGGTGTTTCAACAAGACAATGACCCCAAACACACTAGTAAACCAGCAAAATTGTGTTATGTTGTTATGTTATGGAGTGGCGCCAGCCCAAACCTGGACCTTAATCTGGTGGAGAACTTGTGGGTGACATCGAAAATGTGTTTTCTGAAGCAAAACCAAGAAATGTTAATGGATTGTGCAATGTTGTTAAAGAATCTTGGAGTCGGATAACAGCTGAAAGGTGCCACAAGTTGGTTGACTCCATGCCACACAGATGTGAAGCAGTTATAAACAACTGTGCTCATACAACAAAATATTAGTTTAGTGATTCTCAGGATTGCCAAATCCTAGAAACAAAAAAGTTATAGTTTTTGTTAAATAGTTTTGTGTTTGTAAAGTCACCGGCACACTCTGCTATTTTTGCACACCCTTTTTATCTAACTAAAACAGTCTTAAGAGCGTGCATATCATGAATGCTGGGTCTTGTTTGTTTTCTGAGAATCTGCTGCACCTACTGGTAACTTGTTTGCCATGTAGCAATAAAAATATACTAATAGCAGTGATTAATCTGGTTAGTCACATTGCACTGCTATTATTTTGAACACTACTGTATGGCATTCAACATCAATTTACAATTTTCTAAATATGTTTTTTCAATATTATTAGTCATGAAACAACACCCATACCTTCACCTTTAAATTTGCATTGCCCAATATAGTAGATAGTACCCATATTGGACATAAATAAGATAACATGGAGAGATGTGTAGAGGAGAACAAGTGACATTGAAGGTTCAGAGTTGAGTTTTAACCCACCCTTGTTGTGGGTTATGTCACCAAGAGTAGAACGTGTTATTGTTATGTTACTATAATTGTGCCTGTTGTGACATAATTTATTTAACTTTCACGTCTGGCCCTTGTCTAACCAAACACCGGCAACTAGTGGCCAATGCTTTCATGGTTGGGAAGAAGTTAATAAGTACAACTTGCCTAAATACGCATATTTTACTAATAATGGGCCATATTCAACCATGAAACAGCAGTATTAGATATAGTATTATTGTTTATGAATTACTTAGTGTAAAACTGTGATAGGCCGCACCGTGGCTGAGTGGGTAGCATGTCGGCCTCACAGTCAAGAGATCAGAGCATCTATGTGTAGGGTTTGCATGTTCTCCCCGTGCGTGCATGGGTTTTCTCTGGGTACTCCGGTTTCCTCCCACATTCCACAAACATGCATGTTAGGTTACTTGGCGACTTTAAATTGTCCAATAGGGTGTGAATGTGAGTGCGAATGGCTGTATGTCTGGCCTGCGATTGACTGGCGACCAGTCCAGGGTGTACCCCGCCTCCCGCCCAAAGTCAGCTGGGCTAGGACAGGCTCCAACATACCCGCGACCCTAGTGAGGATAAGTGGTATAGAAAATGGATGGATAGAAAACTGTGATACGATGAGTGCATGAAGATCAAACTGTAAAACCCTAGACAGACCCCAATATTTTCAAAATGGTCACATAAACACAACCATCCCATCTCCTGTATGGTTGTGAACATGGGACAGAACTTGCATGTCTCTTCCATGCTAACTATAGTTGATTTGTTTAAAATGTTTGCCCTGCAGAACATTTGAAAGCCAAATGTAGCTTTGGCATAGCTGAACTTAATAGGATGACAATTTGCAAAACTGTGCTACATTCTCCACACTCACGTTCACTAGGTACTACTTACACAGGACAGCACGGACAGAGTGTTCCAAGACCAGCCAGGTGCCCTGCCAACTCCTGGGAGACTGAGGGATTACAGTGATTATTTACAGCAATCACACTATGGACTTGTGTATACACAGACGGGAGGGGGAGACAAACAGGAACACTGGAAAGTTTCACAGCGGAGAGCAAATATACCAGAAAAACGTGAGCGAGCTGCTGACCTCATAATCACTGTTAAAACATGGCGTCCCCATTTGGTAATTATCCTCTTCCAGAGAGATGAGGTCAGGCTGAACATTTAGCTCTAAACAAAGTGGAATGATAATGGCAGTGGTGATGACGAGTGAGAAAGTATGAAAGGGAGAAGAGGAAAAGACTGGGTGAAAATGAGGGGGAGAAATAGGGGGGGATGAGATGGACCTCTCTGTAGTGGGGAGTGGGTGAGCTTGGGAACTGCGTGGGACTTGTGGATGTGCTAAGAGGCAGATTCACATGTCAAAATATCTCAATTTCATACATGGAGTTTAATATAATACACGATAGCTCAATAACCCTCAACCTTAACACTGTCTCCTACACCTAATCCCCTAAAACCAAACCAAATCCCTTAACACCCTCACCCATAACGTTACTCCACACAAACTCCAACCCTACCCCCGTCACTGTAACCCGACCCTATTCCCTAAACTAGGGGTCACCAACCCATCGATCGCGAGCCACCAGTCAATTTTTAGGTTTTTGGTGGTCAATTGCGAGAATATTAAAATTAAAATGTATTTTTTACTATTACTACAACTAACAGTTGTCCAATAGCGCTGTTGGCTGTGCATCAAGCTGACTTTTGTATAACACAACTGATGGTCCCCAACCCCATTAGAAAGGCAATAAATTACACTATGTAATCCTGACAAGGCACAATGTGAAGTGAAACCATTTCAGGTTTCACCTCATGAGGCAATCAAAAATATAAGACATATTTCAAACGTATTTTTTGCTAAGTACATAATTCCACATTCCGTTCATTCCAACTGTTGATGCCTTTGGTAAGAATCTCCAATGTAAATAATAATAAATAAACATATTGAATGAGAGGGTGTGTCCAAACTTTTGGCCTGTACTGTCTTTACAACATACATCATGGATACAGTCAGGATCTGAGTTTGAATCTCCGCTTGGCATCTCTGTGTGGAGTTTGCATGTTCTCCCCGTGCTTGCATGGGTTTTCTCGGGGTACTCTGGTTTCCTCCCACATTTCCAAAAACATGCATGTTTGGTTAATCGGTGACTCTAAACTGTCCATCGATATCATTGTGAGTGTGAATTGTTTGTTTGTATGTGACCTGTGATTGACTGGCCTGAGGTCAAATTTTGTATTTTTTTATTATTAAGAATAATTAAACAATCATTAAACAAATCATCAAATCAACAGAACAGAATTCAAAGCCTTTTTGTAATGGAATGAATTGATTTAATTAATTAATTGTTGCCAAACCAAGCCTTAAATCCAAACCCTGCTAAGTGTAACACTGACTATGTTTACATGCAGTCAATATTCAGGTTAAAATCGATATTCTGGTTTCTGAAGCATTTGGAATAACCCACTTACATGTGTGAACAAATTATACATGATAATTGTAATCGATCAGTATATCCCGATCAAAACAGCGACCCACGGACAACATCTCGGCGCACGGAGAGCATTATTTGCGTCATTTGCGCTTTTTCTTCCTGTATCCAAATACAACAACAGCAGCACAGCGGATAATAAACAGTCCGGGGCAGTACCAGTTGCCTTTGTTTTTGTGCTTTGGTGTTGGTACTGATCCACCATCGGTAGAAGAGAGAGAAAAAGAGGGAGAGAACATGATGACGGAGGAGAGGGAAGAGACAGTAGATGGATTCAAGGTACTGATTTATTACTTGGCGTTGTAGTAAGCCGTTTTGAGGATTACCAATGATTATCTGCTGGAGTGTTTAAGAAATTAGCTTCTACCAACTATAAAAACATAATGTTCCCATCTGCCACCACCCTAACAAGGTGACGTGTTTCCTCCTTTGCATGGCGTGATGTTAACCTTTCGAATGGAACATGCGCAGAACACAAATGAATAATGCTTTTGATAGGGGTATCTTGATAGGCGTATACATGAGCCAAAATTATGGTTAGGAGTAAGGAGTAAGCCAGGGATAATATTCAGGTTTTTTAAAAACGGAATGCAAGCATATTTGGGTTATTTATAAGCATTATTGGTGTCTACATGGCTGTGCGCAGCCAGGTTATTGCTAATATTCTCCAGTTATTGCTAATAATATATAGGTTATTGATAATATTATGACAGGGTTATTTGACTGCATGTAAATATAGCCAGTGGTTTGAACACTACTGCTCAAACCTCCTAACCCTAACTCCAAACCTAATTCCCCAACTTCAACCCTAACTGTGCCTTACAACCCAAAGCCCCTAAATGTAACCCAAGACTAAACCTGAACTCTAATCTACAAAATCTCCTAAACTTAATCTATTCCAAACCCTCAACACTAATTCTCCATTTCTTACCATAACCCTAATGGTAGTACTCAACTCTTTTTCCAACCATCATCATCGCCCCTAACACAGAGGTGTCCAAAGTGCGGCCCACTGCTGTGTTTTTATTGGCCCACAGCACATTCTAAAAATAAAATTTATCAAGAAAATTTATAAAAACAAACATAACTGTAATAAATAAAAATTCATCAGTAGGTTTACAATAATAAGGTCATTAGGAGGAAAAAGTCGTAAGATAACAAATATGATTTTAGTAGCATTTAGTTGAAATACTGCAATATTAAGCAGAAATTATTTGTAATGCCATAACAAAAATAAAATAACAAAGTTGCAGAAAAAGGAATAATGTTACCAGAATAAGGTCAGTTATGGAATGAAGTAATAAATAAATATGTGGTGAAAAAATTACAAGAAAGTAGAAATTGTAAAAAAACAAAACAAAAAAAACCCAACACAAAAAACATTAGAAAAAAGGACAAAACCGATGTAATTTTGCAAGAATAAGGTACGAATATTAGGAGAAAGAAAGTTGTATTCTAACAAGAAAAAAAGTTTTTATGAGAATAAACGTCTAAAATTAGGAGCAAAAAAGTTATGTCATTTTAGTAGCACTGGGTTTAAATATTAAAGAAAAAAATTTGTAGTTGTAATAATATCAGAAACAGGCAAAACTATATATTTGTCATTTTTGGAAATTAGGTTGTGGAAAAAATTGGGCCCTTAGATCCTTTTCTTTTTCAGTATGTGGCCCTTAGTGGACAAAGTTTGGACATCCCCAAACCCTAAGCCTAAGCCTAACACACACTTTTCTGGGGCCATATTTTTCCCCAAATATTTGTTACGCTTATTACTCATCATGTGTTTAAGTCAAATGTACATTTAAATGTCCAATTTGTTGTCATACATGGAGGTGTTAGAAATTGCCATGTAAATTGCTAATGCTAAACTCTAGCCAAGTCTATTTGGGATTTCCTGTGCAAATTAGGATCGGGCTACTTCCTTTGTTTATATGCATTTCGTTTGTGTTGAATGCCACAGAGAAATTTGTTGTATCATTTGTAAGTTAAGTATATGTAGCTTCAGTTTTAATTTGCTTCCAAGTAAAAGCCCTGAAATGGAGCTAACAAGTAGAGACCAAACATTAATGTGAGAAGAACAACACTTATAATGGAAGTCCCTCAGAAGTCCTCAGCGCACCGTCACAATTTGAGGAGCACAGTGATAGTCCTAATGCTAACACCAATCCCTCTACTGTCCCTAATGAACCCTTCACCCTAAACCCTAACTGTAAATCTTACCTTCATGCAAAAGAGTGTTGCCTATTCTACACCACCAGAGGGCAAAATCTAGTCAAAAACTTGAAACGAAGACAGTGCCGAAAATTCTAACATGCATGTATGCTTCTTATGAATACCTGCACAGAGCACATTAGTCAGAGCACATCCAAATAAAGGCAGTCTTCACACCTGTCCGCAGACGGCATGGCCCTACTCTGCGGTTTGAATGCTGAGCAACAACGCACCACAAATTTAATCTAGTGTGATTATCGAGGGGAAATACGATACAGAGGCTTCGCTGTTATCTCGGAACAATCTGGTGTTGAGACGGTGAGCTCATCTTAAAGTACAATATTGACCGCTGCAGTTAGTCTGTGCTGAAATCAGACTCTGGTGTGGTTGTGTCAAGATTGTAGAGCCATTTGGATGTGCGAGCGCCATTTGAAAAAAAAAAAAGAAAAGGCCAAAACAGACAAAGCTGCCTGCAGTGTCAGATGCAGGTTGCCACGCTGTAAAATGCATCTTTGACAAAGTGAGACCTGAATAGGGCAGCTGTGAGATGCAGCATATTATTAAAAAGCACTTGTGCTTGCAAATTACGCTTCACTGGATGTTTTGTTGTGTACTTCTACTTATTTAACTACAGGATGGGAGCACAGACTAGTTTATTCTGATATATAATATACATTGCAACGTTGCACACATAAGAGTCGTTCATGGACAAGTCATAGCAGACATCTGAGTCATGACTCATTTGTGCATCCCCTTCACTCATTCAGTCTGAAATACAAGCAATTGTCTCCACCCTGCAAAACAACAACAACAAATGAACAAAAGAATAGTATTAAATGTTCCCGGAATAATAAATAAGCAGTCACCTCCGCTAAGTTGCTTTATAATTCTTTTGACTTAACAAAAAAGCTATTTAAAGGGCAAAAGCCGAACATAGACCGCTTTATTCCAAGTAGACGGCGAAAGGTATAAATAGACGTTGAGTAGAGCAACAAGCGAATGTTTCATATGAAATGGCTTGCGTTACATCATTGACTGGGAGAGTGAAGTTGTGGAGAGTTGCTTGGCCAGCCATTATGGTTTGCGCTAATGTTCTGGTTTCATAATCCAAACAGTCGGAGAGCTGTTATTTGCTCTTTTTTTTCCTTTTACTCAGTAATTCTGCTTCTTTTTTTCTTCAGTAGAGCAAAGCTGTCAACAGAAGGGGAGAGGTATGTTTAACTAGACATGGCAACAACACACCTAATCAAGCTGTAAACACTGCATATGGCCAATGATCCGGAATTATTTAGACAGTGGCAGAGTTATTATGATTTGGGCTCAATACAACCGTTTCATCTTTCATTTACAAAGTTTCACAAAACATTGAGGAATTACAGCCATTTTATGCATTCCGTAATTTTCTGGAGTCAGATTGTTTGAATAGGTGAAACAAAGGTTAACTTGTATGAGAGTGATGGGAAATGGGAAAAAAATGAAGGACTGCAACACATCTTGATTCAAAGCACTAGTTATGGGCATGTATAATGGAAATGTTTCCCTGGTGTGTATTGATGATGTGACAGCTGAAGTAACAAGTTGAGCTGTGAGGCGTTTGGGAATGTACTCTCTGCTCACACTCTGCCTAATGCTACTAAATAATAGAACAGTGCAACAAAATGCAGATAAATACCAACCTGAATTATAATGCAGACTTTTCAAAGGCAACCAAGCGACCTAGAGTCTTTTTTGCTATGACACTTGGGGGCCACACAATGAACATGGCCACATACAAACAATGTTTGGAAGATTAATGGGAATAATGGTGCATGTCATTGAAGTGATTTGTTGCAATTGTATGAGTGTGCGTGAGGCCCACTAGCGGATTGGTGCAGCATCTGCTGTGCATCTGTCCTTTGTGGTGAAGAGGAAACTGAGCTGAAAGGCAAAGCTCTCAATTTACAGGTCGATCTACGCTCCCAACCCTCACCTTTGGTCGTGAGCTTTGGGTAGCAACCGAAAGGACAAGATCGTGGCTGGGTGACAATAAGGTGAGAAGCAATGTCATCCAGGAGAAACTCGGTGTAGAACCGTTGCTCCTCTGCATTGAGGAGCCAGACGTGGTGGCTCAGGCATCTGGTCAGAATGCCTCCCGGACACTTCCCAGGGGAGGTGCCCAGGGAACATCTGATGGGTAGAAGGCCTCTAGGACAACCCTGGGCACGTAGGAGAGACAATGTCTCTCAAATGGCCTGGGAATGCCTAGGGATGTGCCTCAAGGAGCTGGATTCTTGTATGTATCCTTCATTGTTTTGTGTGAGCTCTGGAGCCAAGTGCTATTTTTGGGTTGCTGGAAGACCCGTTCCCCACCACGCTTTTCCGCTCTAGTTTTCTTAGTCTTAAGAAAAACTTTTTTTTGAAATCCTTGTTTGAACAGTTTCCAGATGCGAGAAAAGCAGAAAAGCATTTTCACGCAGATTTTACATGACAAATACTTTTGACTCCATCAGCCAGTGACAACGGCAACCCGGATGTGACATCACGAGCAACCCCAGCAATAGCCAAGTTAGTGGTCTGATCTCAAACCACAAGATCATGCTTTTCCCTCAGTGAATATAGGTTTTCAATGTCAGCTGTCCAAATGAGTTTGATCCCCTGAAAATAAAGGTACAGAAATGGCTGTAATTGCCAAATTGTAAATTAGATGTTTTTATGAAACCTCTTGAATTACAGCTGACAGTCCTTACTTCGCAGCTTATCCACAAATCCTAAACTACATAGGATTGTGGTAGCTTTACGAACATGCTCAAAGTCTTCTTGAGCATGTCAAAGTCTTCTACTTCTGGCCCGGGTCGGCGAAATGACTTTTTAACGGGACTGTGCCACAGTAGGAATGGTAAATGGTCGCTAAACACAGGACAAGTCAGGCACCATACATTTATCCTCTGACAGTACAAGAGCATGCTTTTTTTCAAAGGCAGCATAATGAAGTATAGCTGAATCAGCATGTTCAGACACCAGGCTTGTGTCTCCCACTCGGCTCATTGCTCCAAACATACAACCCCCACTCGCAAGTAAAACACTTATTTGGAAATGCAGCCATAATAAACATAGCAAATGGTGGTAAAGCCTTTGCCTTGGAAGTGGTATTTGCTAAATAAGGCTACGTGATGTTTCCCCAAATTGCACATGGAGTACATTCACATTGGACGGATTACAAAATAAATGCAATTAAAATCAAACCATTCCAAAATGGGGCTTCAAACTTGACACCACGACTGCACAAATGGGTTGTGTGAGCAAGCTATATAAACACAAAAAATAGTGTGACAACCCAGTCAACTGCTCAGACAAACAAACAGAGGTGTTGAATTCTTATTCATTTATTACAACAGCACATATTTTATCGTTTTTTATTGTTTGTTAATAGACCTTTAGTGGTACCCTCTTCTATCTGCATGCTGTTGTCAATTGGAAAAACTAACTGTGACTGTGAAAAGTTATGTGCTGGGTGCACTCCTAGGTTCCTAATAATGACAGTAACAGTAAGGTGCTGGAAACTGACAGCTGACCTGAGCAATGCAACTGTCGGTGTTTTACAAGTTGGTAGCAGTATCTCCCTCTTTCGGTTGCATTCTTGCTCTTGCACTATTAGCCCCTCTATGGAGGGCTGTGCAGTTTTAAGTAGGTGTGTCCATCAGTGAATGGAAACACACCATGACTTTGTTGCTGATGATGTGGAGTCCACATTGTTGGATGACAGAAGTGGAGAAAGGAATCAATGTGTCTTAGATTGTGTATGACTCGACATTCAGTAACCTTTTAGAGGCTTCTCCGAGTCCTGTATCCGTGGGTAGTATGGGCTTGGGTACAGCAGCAAAGTACTCACCTTGGCAGCGATATCATCTCATGGCTGTGCACATGAGGTCAATAGGCGTCTGCGTTGAACATAAAGAGTAATGACATTGCTAAGTTCGATTCAATTTATTGCATGATGGTCACAAATCTACTGTAACCCAATATGGGCAAGCAGTTGACGACAGATAGATGGTTGATGTCTTTAAATAAATCACAATTCAGTTCAACAAGGCAATATAAACAACTACACATAATTCCTCAATGGCTCTGTGCATGTCAGTCAAAAATAGCTACGCAGCTTTCCTTATACACACAGTGCATGTATTATTTCCAGTTACCATTTGCTATGGAACATTATACATATACAGAAGTATTGTAAAAATAATTTAATTTACAAAAAACAATGCTGTTGAAGTAAAGGCAAATGGTTTCAGCAATGGGTACATTTTCCAATCTTGAAATTGATTCACAAACTGAAATAAGTGTGGAAAACACACATTTCAATAGTGGAGTACAGGGCGTGAAGCACAACCATCAAACAATTTACTTTTTTTCTATATTTCTAGCTGCGACAGGTGAACGGATGGCTTTTTTAAAATAGTTATACGAACCGGTGAGTTAGTTGAATAGTAACTGAATAGTAAGGATGAAAGTTTCTGTGTGACGCTTGAAACAGCATCTGTTCACCACATAATCTTTGCTGCTGTTCAGGGTGAGAGCCTAATGTCAGCTGACTGATGTCATATGACATCTACAAAGTGACGTTTATGACGTGGCAACACGGGCAATTGACCCACATTACCTTCAATTGACGTAATGGGCACCCCCGCATAAGACTGTGCTGAACTTCCCCTACCCCTTTGCTGGCCCCAAGGCGGCCTGCACTCACACCGAGTAACCATGCTACAGCTCATTTGCCTTTCCCATCACTTTTATCCTGCTATTACTGCATTTCCATAAGTGTTTTACTTCGCAATTTGGTGGCTGTCAGTAATTACTGCAGAACCTTTTTTAGCATTATTAATTCATTCCAGAAGTTCTAACTATAACTGAAATTGACACTAACTAAATCAATTTTTCCCGTAAGAAATATTGTAAATCCATTACAGAAATCCAAAATGGTTAACACAAAACACAGATTTATAGTTTTGCAATTATAGTTTTATGAGCAGTAAACAATTCCAAATACATACAAATGATTAATAAAGGGGATAAATGAGCATTTAGACTTACTTTTACCTTCATCAAAGGTATGATTCTTGATGGGAGTATTCCCAACGGGACGACGTGGCAGTACACGCACACCACCTTCCTTTTTTGTCACGAGTAATTTCGTATATTTAATGAGTGTTTTTCACTTCAGTAACCAAAGTGGAGGTAAAGTAAGTATAACTTTACCTCCTTGCATATAAGCAAGAGAGTCAAGTCAAATTGCAGGTTGAGTTTTGTACATGTTGGTGTCACGATCCGGGTGTTGTTCCGTGACAGTTTTGGTTTCGAGTGGGATTTCCTGTGTTGTGTTGTTTTCCTGGTTTCCTTGCACTTTAGTTGTTCTTTGATTACACGCACCTGTTCCTCATTTGTGTGTTGGGCTATTTATGTTCAGGTGTGTGCGCCAGTCTGGGTCGAGTCATTGTCATTTGTCCCGTGTGTGCTTTACGTTCGTGTGGACCTCCTTATGTTTTTTCGCTGCTTCGCAGCATTCTATTATTAAAGATTCGTGCCAACCTTACCTGCCTGACGCCCATCTCGCTTCTTCCCCGGGGTTTTCACCATGCCGCGCCGTGCTAGCCTAGCGTATCCTGACAGTTGGCAGGTCTTCACTAACTTTCAAAATACTCCCAGTCTGTTGCGCCCCACCCTGACACTTCACAGTGCTGGCCTTCTTCTTGTCAGCTGTTGTGATGCTGCTCCCCCAGCAGACCACGCCATAGAAGATGGCAAAAGCCACAGCAGAGTCATAGAAGATCTTCAGGAGTGCCCCCGGCACCCCAGAGGACCTCAACCTCCTGAACAGTGTGCTCTGACGTTTTTTGTAAAGTGCAGTTGTGTTATCAGTCCAGTCCAACTTATGGTTCAGATAAACACCCAGGTACTTATAAGATGTCATCATCTCAATGCCCCTTCCCTGGATGTTAGCTGGTGATGGGGGATGTGGGGCGCTGACAAAAGTCTACAATCAGTTCCTCGGTCATGTTGGCATTTATTGTTTTTTCTGATATTAGTTCCCAAAGTCCTGAATGAGTTCTCTGTGGGAACTTCTGTAGGTGTGACAGTTAGGAAAGGTCAGCAGTGTTGAGGGTGAAGAGGAATGGTGTCAGCACTGTTGCCGTGGGGCCCTACCCTGCAGAGAACAGTCCCTGACACACTGTCTCGGGTCCTCACATACTGTGGACAGTTGGTGAAGTAGTCCACGATCCAGTATCTGAGGTGATGGTTTTCTTCTCTACTCCTTCTTTTGTTTTTGTAATTCACCAGGAAAATCCTTCTTGCAGAGCTGTTGGACTGATGGCCTTTGCCATAAATGCCTTTTATTCACATAAAAGTCCAACTGGAATTCACAGTTAGCAGTTAGCTATTGACTTGAGGAAAACATCAAGTCAATAAGAGATGGTGAAATTAATGACTTTCCAATGGACATTTGCATGTACCAGATGTTTAACTGCTGTGTCCGTCAATTATTCCACTTTAATTCATCTCTTGTGAGAAGCACTGAAACAATAATGGGAGGAGATGGTAAATGTGACTTTTAAACATCTTACCCACAACCAAACTAATAAAAGGTAGCTGGAAAAGGAGTGAAAGACTGTTATCATTCCACAACAGCACAGCACATTCAGCACAGGGTGCGCACTGCATCAAGCAGCGATAGAGTGCCTGGCATGGTTGGCCTGCTGCCATGGCCAACACTGCCTGCTGCATGCTTCTCATTTCTGTGTGAAGCTGAAACTGTCGCCACATGGACAATTGGCTGGGAGCCGCAGATTCCTGCAAGAGTGCAAACCTCTATCTATTTACACCATCAATAAATTGGGGAATAATACCCGCAGTATCAGCTTCCACTCTCAAAATCACAACCGTAGAAATGTGTTTAGGAGCCATGCACCTGACCTGGGACCAGTTCATGGAAACAAACTGACACCCTGCGGCATTCCATAGGCATGGAATAAGACCCAGCACAAATCAACTTGAATACCACAGCTAATTATTGTATGTGAGACTGGATCATTCAGGTTGGACTAAGAGCCCCCTCAGGCCCGATCGTATTGCATAGGTTGTGATGCAAAGACTTTATAGACTTTCTTTTCCTCCTTTTACCGTCAAAAGGCATGCATTCCTACTTCCTGATTGGCCATTTACAGATGTTCACCTTTGAGATAGTTTACACCAGATAGTTGACTAATATTAGGTATTTCATGTACTATGTACTATTTGTTATTTACTCCAGTTTGCCTCACACGTGTGGAACATGATGGATCTCTGCAAACATGGCATGAGTTTAGGGAGTGTGTTGATCGCTCATATGTGTGAGCTTGATGTGTAAAGCAGCTGTTAGAAACTATGACTGATATGTGACACATTTTGTGGCAGGGAACTTGTCGAACTGTGAATTGGATGCTTGCAACATAGGGAATGGGGATTTTGTCCCCATGATAGGTCATACAGAACAAGTAGTTCTGGGTTTGCTCAGACATGGCTAATTCTTCATTTTAGCCTTTCTTCATGATTCTTTGTATTCAAAAAATAAGAGCAAAATATTCGATTACAACGCTGGATTCTACATCAACAAGAAAGATAGACAAAAAGCCCCGAATGAAAGTACACAGTGTTTATATAGCAGTTGCAACGCCCCCTCCAGAAAGTGACAGTTAAGCTTGTGTGATTGAGAACTATGCATCTATTGTGTCTCCCAGTATTGTGTGCGTGTCCCGAAGGCCCCTATGAGACAGTTACCATTACCGACAGTGAAATGTTGCTGATGCCTATATCAATGACCTGGATGTTGCTTCATTCTGCATTGTTCACTATTACTACACAGGAAACTAAGTCGCTAGTCACCAAGCGTTGTGTTTGCTCACGCTCAGAAATCCCCCAGCATTTTGCTAGCGATTTGCAAGTCACAAGTGCAGCCGTAAGGCCATATGCTCTTCGACATATTAATAAATAAGGAATCCTACTTTGCGGAAATTCACCCTATCACGTCGAGTCTGGATCCAATTAACCGTGATAAACGAGGGATTGCATCAAGGATCAAGGACTAGATAAAACAGCTCCAGTCCTTGTCCGATTGATTCAATTTCCTGAAAATCTGATTGGTGACTTTTCTATTGTATAGTACTGTATTTAGCCAGTGTTAATTATCAGTGCCAATCAAGTCAGTGGAAAACACAGTCCTAATTTGGAAGTTTTGGGAATGTTGTAATGCAGTGAATGCAGTGTTTTCCCCCTGCCTACTTCTCTGCAACCTCTACATCTTTGCATTCATTCTCTTCTTCTCCTAGTAACCAGACACTAAGTTCATGAGCCTCTTCCATTCTGCAATGGTGTCTATAACAGCAGCTGGGGGGTTGTCTAGAGCAGTGACTTTCAGTTATTTTCTGTCATACCCCCCCAGGGGACAGAAATGTTTTCGATTTGAAACACTATTGAGAAACTAATAATATCTGTACAAACAGCCCTTGTAACTAAAACCAGGGAAATTGCAACAACATGGAGATCTGTTAAGCATACAAGCATATTCAAGAGTCAAATTTCATGTTGAGTGAAATAAATGTGTACATGTCGGCAGGTCTGCGCTAACAGGGCGACTATATTTTGTGGACCCTCCCTTATATGAATGTACAATGTTGGTGCTGCCCATTAGATTTATATTGTAGTGCTCACACTCTTCTATTAATGAGAAGAGTGAGAAAAACCTCACACTTGTATATCCCAGCGGAATCACGGGATGTCAATAAACTACATGACAGTCTCACTCATGGTGACAGAATGTGCCAAAACATCACGACTATACAACAGGCAGATAACAACAGACAAGACACTGTTATTAAGGAGGGAGTAATAACAATGTCATCTCTAACATGCAGCTTTCAGACATTTGTCAGACAATCCCGCAAAGGACACTGGGAAGCAGGAAGTGCTCCCCGCAACCTTTACAATATGAATGGCACAGTGTTGACGGCAAACATGCACGAGCGTGCAATTTAAATAAATGTTTTTTTTTAATCCATTATGTTTTGATAAAGTTAACGGCTGACAAACCTATCAATCACGGTGGGGTATAAAGCTCCCAGGGTCATGACATCGACTGGGCTCGATGCAAGCAAAGTTTTTTCAAAGAGTGAAAGTTAACGCAACGTTGTCATGAAGAGTTGTCTTCTGTGCCTGGCTAGTAAACGTGGACTTTCGTCCCAGGTCTGGTTCAGACTGGAGATAGCATTGAATGTTTCCTTCTTTTTTTTAATCTCGCAGTGGAATTGATGTCAGGGCCATTTATAAGGCTGCACCGTTCTCCGTGCATCGGCTAAACAAGACACGCTAAGTGAATTAAAATAGATATATTAATAATATATCTCACTATCTCAAAAATGTCTTTTTCAAAACATATGTGGCTCAGCTATGTGAGAGGAAGCGCTGCCAGGTTCTTGGGAGTAAAAAGTAGGCAAGAGAAGCCATTTTCAGAAAAACCCATTCACTGAGGTTAAAAAACTGTAAAAATTTAATTGAAAACTGAAATTTATTACTGATTTAAATACTTAGTAGTTCTTAATTTGTTTGGGTATTTGTTGATTGTTTTATTAGTAGTTTTGTACAGAAAAAAACTACGTTTACAGTACAGTATGTTCCATACAAAAGAACCCAAGGAAAGTTTACAACTTGTTTACACCAGGGTCCTCGTTCATTTTATTTTGTGTTTGTTTATTTATTTGTTGATTGATTGATTGTTTTATTAGTAGTTCTGTACAGAAAACAGTTAACAGTATAGTATGTTCCATACAAATTGACTACCAAAGAAGGGATGTACATGAGGAAAGTTATACAACTTGTTTACACCAGTGTCCTTGTCTGTCTTATTTTGTGTTAACATTTTTTTAAAAAGACGTTTGAGAAGAGTGGATTAAAAAAAAAAATTTAAAAATTTAAATTGCACGCATATGCATGCGCGCCGAGGCAGTGGCCCATCATCAGTCAAGGCCCCAGGTAAATTGAGTGTGAGACGCCTGGTCTAGAGCAAGAGTGACATTTCATTTTGTTGGACACGACTAAGCAAAACGAAAAGTTGCAGTTGTTAACCACGGAATGGTCCACAAAATGATCAAGGTGATCGTTTACCTAGTGTGCCTCTTGTGTTTGTGTGGTGGAATATCACTAAAAAGGACAATACTCAAGATTTTCTGTTCCAATCGTGGCTGCTAAAAAAATACTTTTAATGGTTTTCTCACCTCAGCAGACAAGAAAGACATCAAGACCTTCAACAGCAGCAGCATCAGCAACAGCTCCCAGTGTGGACTGAAAGGCTGCCAAAGAGATTTAATCCTAGCCACTGTGGTTGTCTCTTTGGTGTTCCACCTCATCCATCTCAGTGTTAGTATCAATGCCGTTACCGCTCCAGTAAATGAAGCAATGAAGCACTTGTGTTCTTCTACTGTTTGTTTGATTTATCTATTTATCTACCGTTTGTTTGTTTCACCATGACTGCCGCTTCATGGCCTAATGTGTCAGAGCACCTGAAACATATTAATATAAAAGGGAGACAAGAATTCTGAATCTAAACAGGAACGGGACGTACTGAGACAAAGCAGCTTGGGATCTTCTGATTTTCCATGTTTTTATCCTCTTTGTCTGTTGTGGTTTCTGTGTGTGTGTAGGAACCCTTTCACAAGAAGGAAATCTACACTACAGGTCAAAAGTTTGGAGACACTTTATCATGTTACTGTATGAGAAAGTGTCTTCAAACTTTTGTGATGTGATAAAAAAGAAACATTATAAATGCATATAAATAATACATTATTTAAATGGATAAATTACCATTTTAAATTACTTTTACCTTCATTAAAGAAGTGACTTTCCATAGACACTAAGTGGCAGTGAGATCAACCATACCACCTTCCTGTTTTTCACGTCAGGATAATGAAGGTAAAAGTAAACTTAAATGTTAATTTATCCCTTTCATTCATCATTTATATCTATATGTGCATTTTCAATTGTTTTCTGCACATAAAACTATACTGTAAAACTATAGAAACATTTTTGTGTTCACATTTTTGATTTTCTGGAACAAATTATTTGGATTTACTTTATTTCTAACGGAAAAATTTTACCTTTTTGGTAAAATTTTGACCATTAAAAATTTCACCGGTCCTTAGCTGAAGGATTTGATTGGCTGTTTGTCAAGACACCGGCTGGTCCTCGGCTGAAATGAAGGTTTTTATTGGTGCTGTGTGTAGTCCGAAAACCATCAGACGGCATCTGCTAAAGAAGGATTTTAAGAACAAAAAACGTCTGCAAAAGCCTTGTCTCCTTCAAAGCCACAAAATTGCTCACTTGGAGTTTGCATGAGAGCACCAAACATAGGACATTGAAAGGTGGAAGAACGTTTTATTCTCTCACGAGGAAAACATGTAACCTTGATGATCCTGATGGCTTCCAGCATTACTGGCATGATAAGGAGATCCCACCTGCATAGGGCCCCATTATGATGTGGGGTGCTCGTTCCTTCATTGAAGTTTTAGATTGTGTAGGGGTGTCAAATGGCAGCTGCTATGTGGCATCCCTCGTGACGACTCGAGTAAATCGAATACTCTATACATTTTAATGAGTGAATCACAAAACCCCGAGTCAGTAAAAGGGATCTAGTTTCCCATCACTATTTGTCAGCATGTTGCCTACAGTATAATATAATGTTGCAGAAACATTTATTATGAATCATGACTTTGTACAGCTTGTGTAATGTCTTTAATGCAGTGCTTTTTAAATAGTGGGGCGGGCCCCCATTGGGACACCTGCGTTGAACTGTCAGGAAGGGCGTGAGAAGCAGGAAATACTTTCAGTGTGTAAATGTGCCAACACCTCCAAATTTATCATTCGCGTGCAATTTGACTCTTAAATACACTTGTATGCTTCACAGCTCACAATTTTGCTGCATTTTCCTAATTTCAGTTTCAAGTTCAGTTTGTATAGTATAGATAAATAAATAGGTATTATCAGTTTTAATATAGTATTTCAAATGGGGGTGCGTGAAAACATTTCTGTCCCCTAAGGGGGCTTGACAGAAACATTTTTGTAATATTGTCACTTTTTTCTTTTTAATTTACTACTTTTTTTTCATAAATGTATGACTTTATTCTAATAATATTACACCTTTTTCTTGTAAATTTGTGACTTTTTTTACATTGTTTTTTGGTAATTCTTTTTTGTAATTTTAATACATATATATATATATATTTCAAGAATAATGTCCAATTTCAAACTTTATTTTCAAAATTAAACATTTTTTTTTAGTAGTAAGTAGTAAGTAAGTACTCTGTGAATCACCACCTTATCGTGGTAATGGGCTTTGAGTGCCCAAGTGATCTTAGGAGCTATGTTGTCGTGGGCTTTATGCCCCTGGTAGAGTCTCCCAAGGCAAATAGGTTCTAGGTGATGGGCTAGACTAAGACTAAGACTCTGGTGGGGAAGGAGCCAGAGCACGTGGAAGATGTTGATTCGGACTCACCTCAAACCACAGTTTGGGCTCTGTAAACACAGCTTAGTGCCTCTGTGTTGGAGTCATCCCCGGTGAACGAGAGGGTTATTTCCCTATGCCTTCCGGTCGGGGAAAGGGTCCTGACTGTTTGTGTGTGCGTACGCACCAAACAGCAGTACAGAGTACCCAGCCTTCTTGGGATCTATCAGAGGGTTTCTGGAGAGCACCCCAGCTGGTAACTCCATAGTTCTACTGGGAGACTTCAACGCCCATGTGGGCAATGACAGTGTGACTTGGAGCGGTGTGATTGGGAGGAATGGCCTCCCTGATCTGAGCCTGTGTGGTGTGTTGTTGCTGGACTTCTGCGCGAACCACAGTTTGTCCATAACAAACACCATGTTTGAACATAAGGATGTCCATAAGTGCACTTGGCACCAGGACAATTACCAACTTTGTAGTCGTATCATCAGACCTGCGTCTGCATGTTCTGGTAACGCTGGTAAAGAGAGGGGCTGAGCTGTCAGCTGATCACCACCAGGTGATGAGTTGGATTAGATGGCGGGGGAGGATGCTGGACAGACCTGGTAGACCCAAACATGTAGTGAGGGTTTGTTGGGAATGTCTGGCAGAGTCTCCCGTTCGTCGAGTCTTCAACTCTCATCTCCGGCAGAGCTTCACTTGCATCACGAGTGAGTACCGGGATATTGAGTTTGAATGGGCCGCATTCCGTGCCTTCATTGCTGAGGCAATCAGTCATAGTTGCGGCCACAAGGTGGTCGGTGCCTGTCGTGGTGGCAAGAGTCGAACCTGATGATGCACACCAGGGGTCAGGGCTGCCGTGAAGCTGAAGAAGGACTTCTATCAGGCATGGCTGGCTTGCAGGACTCCCGAAGCAGCTTACAGGTACCGGCAGGCCAAGCAGCACGCGGCTTCGGCAGTGGTCGAGGCAAAAACTCACATGTGGGAGGAGCTCGGTGAGGCTATGGAGAACCACTTTCGGTCGGCCTTGAAGAGGTTCTGGCAAACCGTCCGACAACTCAGAAAACTCAGAAAAGTGCCCAACTCAGAAAAGTGTCGTACCCAGTTCACACTGTTCACAGTGTGGACGGGGGCTTGCTGAGCTCGACTGAGGATATAGTCGGTCGGTGGAAGGAAATCTTTGAGGCCACTGACATACCTTTCATAAAAAAAGCAGAGTCTGAGGAAACGTGCGCGCACAGTTCTATCACTGTGGCTGAGGTACCGGGGGTAGTTAAAACACTCCCCAGTGGCAAGGCTCTGGGGGTGGATGAGTTTCGCCCTGATTTCGTCAAGGCTCTGGATGTTGGTGGACTGTCTTGGTTGACACGCCTCTTCAACATTGCATGGAAGTCGGTAACAGTATCTCTGGACTGACAGACCGGGGTGGTGGTTTAAAAAGGGTGACCTGAGGGGGATCACACTCCTCAGCCTCCCCGGGAAAGTCTCTTCCAAGGTGCTGGAGAAGGGTACAACCGTTAGTCAAACCTCTGTTACAGGAGGTGCAATGTGGTTTTTGTCCCAGTCACGGAACACTAGATCAGCTCTACACCCTTGCAAGGGTACCGGAGGGTGTGTGGGAGTTTGCTCAACCGGTCTACATGTGCTTTGTAGACTTGGAAAAGGCATTCGACCTTGTCCCTTATAGTGTCCTGCTCGACTTACTGCTGGCAAGCTTGTTTCCGGTGAACGTTGGGCTCTGCCAAGCCTGCCCTTTGTCACCGATTCTGTTGATAACCTTCATGGACAGAATTTCTAGACACAGCCAAGGGGTTGAGGGAGTTCGGCTTGGTGCCCCTCAGATCTTGTCTCTGCTATTTGCAGACAATGTGGTCCTGATGGCCTCATCAGGCTGTGACCTTCAGCGTTTACTGGAGCAGTTTGCAGCTTAGTATGAAGCTTCTGTATGAGACTCACCACCTCCAAATCCGAGACCATGGTTCTCATTCGGAAACGGGTGGATTGTACCGTCTGGGTTGGGACTGAGGTCTTGCCCCAGGCGGAGGAGTTCAAGTATCTTGCGGTCTTGTTCACGATGGTTGGAGTGTGAGGTCAACAGACGGATCGGTTCAGTGTCTGCAGTTATGCGGTCGCTGTACCGGACCGAAGGGAGAGCTGATCCAGAAGGCAAAGCTCTCTATTTATCAATGGATCTATGTTCCCAGGCTCACCTTTGGTCATGAGTTATGCGTCGTGACCATGACCAAGAACGAGATCGCGGATACAAGCAGTGGAAATAAGTTTCCTCCGTAGGGTGCCTGGACTCACCCTAAGAGAGGAGAGCCCCTGCTCCTTCACATCGAGAGGAGCCAGTTGAGGTTGCTCGGGCATCTAGTCCAGATGCCTCCTGGGGACCTCCCTAGTGAGGTGCTTCAGGCATGCCAAGCTGGGAGAGACCCCGGGAAAGATATAGGACACGCTGGAGGGACTACATCTCACAGCTGACCTGGGAACGCCTTGGTGTCCTGCTGGTGGAGCTGGAAGTCTGGACTTCCCTACTAAAACTGCTGCCGATGCGACCCGGACCCAAAATAAGTGAAGGAAAATGGAATGGAATTGAATAGTAGTGAGTAGTTAACACAAAACATGTGTTGTATGTTAACATTTTTGGCTTTCTAGAATGGATTAAGCGGATTTACATTATTTCTTATGGGAAAAATGTATTAATTCAAAGTATATTTCAGTTAAAGTGCGACCTTCTGGAACGCATTAATGATGCTGATCAAGGTTACACTGTATTACTAATTTATATAAGATTTATGATGGTCATGGTTTAACTGCTGGTTTTGCTGACAGCTGTCACAGCATGAGACCCACCTCTGACATTCTCCTCTTCCAATCAGCTGGAATTCTGCTGACACAGCAACACACCCACTGCAGTGCTTTTACGCTTCTTTGTTAGTCTCTATTGTTTGCCAGTTTTGTTCCATTACTTTCATGTTGTTTCAGCAATGGAAAGACAGATGTTTTGCAGTCAAATTTGGCAAATCCTTTTGCATCCTAGAATACATTCTTTCCGCATGCCTGTTCTTTTTTTTTGGGCTCTTCCTCACTGTGATCTGCTTTGACGGTCTTGGATTTCTTTCACCCTCACGCTGATTCATTGCACATACAATAAATGTCTTTTCATGCATGCAACAAATGCTCAGCGGCATACCCAAAATGATCTAATGTTGTCTGATCTACAGTATGTATAGTACAGTATGAATGTTTCACACATCCGCTCAGTAGCAGAACAAATGACCGGGCCTTTTAGACTTAAAGGGAAAAGAAACCTCCCAACCGGGCCTGGGCCGGGGGGCGTGCCGCCTTTGCCTTTGAAATTTCATAGATAACATTGATGCAGGTGTAAAACAATGAGCATAAAGGAGGTAACTGTATGTTTAGGTTTGGCAAGCGACTGCAAGTTTGTATACAACAGTGTCCTCCGAAGAGATTGATGCTGTGATGCCCCTGCAGCAGTTTTATGAGAGCTTTCTAAAAAATAAAAAAGAGCAAAGGACACTAGATAGATTGATTGATTATGATCTTAATATGTGTAAATTTACTGGACACCACACCCAAATGTGTCACAACCACTATTTGGCATTACTTTTGTTTCTTATTGGTTGCAATCATGCAAACAAAAACATTTTATATAGAGAATCAAACTTTACAGTTAATTAAATTGAATTAATAATAATAAGACATTATTGTAATTGAATAAACACTACATGGACAAATCTGACTAAACTGGTGACTTCAACAATTATATAAACCAGTGCTTCTCACATGGTTTGGCCGTGGGACCCACCATCATTCTTCAATGACAAGTGGAGACCCTAATATGCTTGAAATAGCTTATTTATTTAATGAATAAAATTTCTTGATTTAAATGTTTAAAGTTTTTCAGTGTTATCTGTAAATGTTTTCATTACAGGGTATATCTGGAGTGGAATCAGTGCATTTGCACAACGACCAGTCCTGTCATACTGTACCTGGTAGTCTTCTTTGTGGGCTGAATTCCCCCATGTAACACAGCTCGAGCTGCAACGGTGACATACTGTCTATTTGGGCTCCTCCCCAGCAGAATAGCATATTTGTGTTTGCAACTGTGTGTCAAATGGATGGTGTGTTTAAGTCCTCACTCGATGTTCCTCCCCTCCTACTCAAGCTTGACCAAGTTGTCCATAAACATGGCACTCATTGCTTTGTGGTACCGTAGCAAACAAACAACACAGACGCGAGCTGCATTCATGACCATCGCATCATTATGTACATATTTTTTTGGGATAGACCACACAACCCACTGAAAACAGCTCTGGGTCGCGACCCACCAGTTGAGAATCACTGACATGGACAAACCTAGCTGATACAATACACCAGGGAACATCAAGTAGACAGCAGAGTTTTTGTTATAGAACCATCAGCAAATGACAAAATTCACAAGTAGCTGATAAGCCCATGAAAATGTTTATTTTTGATACACGGCACGCTCTTCCCCCACCGCAACCTCCCGCTACCTTGATGATGACGTTGTCCTCCAATTTTAGATCAACATTTTCAATACCATTAAATGCACAATCCATGTTTAAGCCCTAAACATTTATTATAAACCATGACTTTCACAACAAAGTATTAGAACTTTTCCTGGAGAAGGATAGGGTGCGTGTGCTTCGCATCAACAGTGAAGACATAAACATGTAAAAGTTGTTGGCTTTTTAAACAGTAACACAGTATAGTTGTATGTTGTATGCTATTGTTATGTATTTATACATTTTTACCAACCCCCCAAAAAAGAACAAATTGACCAAAAACACACAAATGTGGTGTAGCCATGAAGAAGCTAAACCGAATATGTGTTCAACCTGTTAATTCCTGCTGGTTCATTTCCTAGTTAGAGCTGGTTGTTTGCATGTTCTCCCCATCCTTGCCTGGGTTTAATCCTGGTGCTCCAGGTTCCTCCAACATCCCACAGACACACATGTTCGCTTAAGTGGAGATTCCATTTTGTAGGTGTGAACGTGTGTTTGAATGGCGCTCAGTGTGCATGTTCCTTGTGATTGCTGTAGGCTCTAGGCCATCTTTGACCATGAACAGGAGAAGCGGTATAAAATGAACGAATTGAACCGAGACAGGGCACATATGCTCGTTTCACAGGAATATTCACTTCTGACACACGTGATGTTAATGGTGTAAAATGGGATGTTACTGCAAGTTCTGTTCTGCCTGCTGTGTGTAATTACACGAAGAAGGTGATGCACAGTTGTCAACATAAATATAAGTTGAATTCTGTGCCACATTCTTTGAGTTAAATTGAAGGTGCATGTGTACCGTGGACACGAACAATGCCCCTCTAAGTGTTTCTGTATGTCTGCTGGTCTGAGTACGACGGCTGACCACGTTCTGCAACTTTATTGGAAATATTAGTGTAAACAGTGAGGTGTGGAGCATGGTGTGTGCGTGTGTGTGTGTGAGAGTGTGTGTGTGTAGTAGGGGAGAGAGGGTGGTGAGTCCAGAGTTACTGACAGGGAAATTTACTCACTGACCCTTGAGAGATGTTCCTCGGTTACGTTGTGGCTGTTGAAAAAGTAATACTCGCAGTAAATCATGACATTATACATCCACACAGCTAAAATTATCCTGTGAAGGTCAGGGAGAAAATTGGAGCAGGGTTTGGCTGTATCCTGACAAAGTGCGAGCCGTCCAGGAGCAGACAAACACCCACACAAACATGCTTCTATCACTCTGGCAGCTTCACGCAGCTCCCTGACAATGTCCAAACATTGCAGTTTCAATTTGCACGGCTTAAATCTTTACACAAAATGCAGGTATTTTAGGTTGGCCAAAACCGTTTTTATTGTTTTTAACCCAGTAATTGCAAGGCAAATGCTCTTAATTGAACCCGCAGCCTCTGAAATAAACAAGACCGAAAAATGAAAGTGGTGATTATGGTTTCCCAGGGCCTGTTGTAGGGTTTGCCAAGTTGCTGCCAGCAGCGTTTTCATGTCCCTGTTTCAAATTGCTGCCCATTCTAGACGCACAGACTCACTCATCAGAGCACAAAACTTAATGGAGAGCGTTTTTGTCCAGAAAAGGAGAGGATCCATCCACTCCCATTATTTGTCCCTCGGTGTTATGCTCCATTGTGTGCCCTCCACAAATTATGAGGACCCATTTGACGAATGATGGAAAAAGTGCATCAGGACAAATACTATCTTTCAATTTCCCAGAAAACACTTAAATGGCCATTATGCAAGCAGAAGCAACGCACAAATGTCATGACAACATACAGAAAAGATTTCAGTGGTTCATTTAGAATGATGTTGCATGTCTGCAATATGATTCATTAGCAATGACAAACCACAGCCAGCGGTCCAGGACCTCTCCCTCGTTTGCTTTATGTTCATGTTGTTGCCCTTGCCTCACAAAAAATAGAATTCAGTTTATCACATCTGCCAAGGCTACTTCATGATGTAAATATTCTAATGTCAATAGGCTCCAGCCTACCCGCGACCCTAATGAGGAAAAGCGGTATAGAAATTGAATGAATGAATGAACTTTTACTTATCTTTTACCAACTTTTACCAATCTCCGTTGGGCATCTCTGTGTGGAGTTTGCATGTTCTCCCCATGCATGTGTGAATTTTCCCCGGTTTCCTCCCAAATTCCAAAAACATGCATGTTTTTGGAACCACATGCACTCAGTGGTTCTCAAATAGTGGGCGGGCCCCCCTGGGGATCGGGGGGAGCAGTTAACTTTCAGGGGGCGCGCGAGGAGCAGGGAGTACTTTCAATGTTTGTGTAAACCTGCCAATACATTTAAATTTATTATACTCAACATATCATTTGACTCTTGACAGGGTGTACCCCAACTCTCGCCCAAAGTCTACTGGAATAGGCTCCAGCATACTATGTCAAGAGTGACTTAGAGAATCTCTATGAAGCAAAACATTACACTAATAATATACCACAAATTACCTCACTGAACTGTTTAAATTGTACAATTAAACACAACATCAGTAAGCAGCAGCCCAAGGTTTGACTTTTTCAGGGGGGGTATGTTACATCGGACTAGTAGCAATGTAATGTTTTGGTTTACTATTGTTTAGCACCAAACAAGAAATGCCCTGTCAGATATCAAAACATAATTGATGACAGGAAGTAATTTTTATTGTTAATTGATTGAAAAAAAATGGGCTCCAGTCAAAAAGGGATTTTTTTCATGCAAGGCGAAAAAGAAGGTGCTTGAACATGTCTAAGTGTCTATTTTGTGCACGTGCCTCATGGTCTTGCACAGAGGAAGAGCTAAATTACATGGAGAAACTGAATATTTGTATCTAAGGCATAACACCGAGGCTCCAAACTCCCAATTTGAGCTTCAAGGCTTTCAAAAATGGAAGTTCCACTGTATTTTAATATTTACCAGATAATCTTCCACTTCTCTCTATCCTTGCCAAGTTAAATCAGACATATTCAAGTGTAATTTCGTGTATTTGTGTCTAGTTACTTTCTACTTCACATGTCGAATATGTATTTTAATACGACAACAGACGCCTCTTTGACGGCATATTTTGACTACATCGACTGTGTTGGATCGTGTGAGTGAGAGACTTGATGCAAATCTCCAAACGCTGCCCGTGTCTGCTGCAGATTGTCTTTATTATTCAACGGTGTCAGTCTGTCTGTCTGTCATGCTGCTGTCATGCCAGAGTGGATGATAGATCGGAGATGAAGGTGTGACCGTCTTCCTGCACAGACTTGATTCTTGCTGCCTCAGCTTGGCGTTTTCTCGTCAGACGCCCGTGCCAGGTGCTCACGATGGTTGTTTTGCTGCGGTGCCAGTGTTGTGCTTGGCCAGCCGTGGGAAGGACTGGCCAGCAGTCGAAGGCGCCAAATAAAGACTCTGACACACAAAATGCCATTACGGGCCAAAGTCTGTCACATGAAGGCGCATTTTAGGTGACGGGTTAATCATATTTGTATTGTAGCGACGCTGGAGTCCGGGTTAATAGCATACTTTGTGACACCTTTTGGTAAAAACTTGTTAGAATTATATATTTTGCGCTATGTTCATTTGTTGTATACCATCCCCCGTAGTATTAGTAGTTGCCCTCTATGTGTTACTTACCGGTTGTGTGTTGAACTTGCTGTCTAGTGTTTATCCCTTTGATGTTTTGTCTTGCACCGTGACTGTAGTTAGTGTGCAATCCAACATGGGAGGTCAAATTATGTCAATATTTAGAGTGAGAATCATTGTTAACTACTGCCTTGAGCCTCTTGACCATAGAGCGGCACAGGTTGTTCCGCTCCTGCATGGTGACATCAAACAGCTTGTGGATGTATGCCAAGAGTTTAGGTTTCACTGGTTTTTGAAACATACTGTCAGCTCTGGGAACGGTGGCATAGTATACAATAGTTTTTATATATTTTTTGTATAATGTTACACAAAAATGCAATTTTACAAGAAATGGCTTAACACAGAAAGAGGCCTTTCTCCTACTGGGAAGGAATATCATTATCACTGAAACATGCAACCCACTTAACCTTTTTTCTACATTGTCTCTGATATGCCTGAGTTAGATTTCTGACAGTAAGTTTGAGCACTGCGTAACTTCCACTGTGATCATCAGTGACAGCTGCCTGTCAGTTTGGCACTTCGCCAAATGCAACAAGCATCAGAAATATATAATCTGGAACAGTTCAGAATCAATATTTATCTAATAACATGACAAATGGATACACAGATTAAAATAAAAAAAAAAACTTATTTTTACCCTGCTGATTATTTACAGACAAAATCTGTTGCTACAGATTATTTGTTGAGCTGTTTTGCTCTGATCGACCAACCAGAGGACACAAATGGCTGACATTACTGGAGGCCAGATAGTTGGCCCAGTGAGGCCGGTCTAAAATGAAATGATAAAAAAAACAGCCCCCGTGCTAATAGTTTAAGTGACATGACTCAGCACTCCTGATTCGGAAGCTCCTGGGCTGGCTAGTTTGACAAGGCAACATAGAAGCTGAAATGTGATTGGATGGAAAAAAATCTAACACAGAGTTATATGTAATGCAAGTTGTGCCGCCCAGACACACAATGAAGATAATAGACTATTGGAAAAATGTAATCTAAGGAGAGATGTATTATTAGGAAAAAAATGTAATTTTAGTAGCATAACATTGTCCATAGGTGTGAATGGTTGTATGTCTTTGTTTGTCTATATGTGCCCTGCAATTGACTGGCGACCAGTCCAGGGTGTACCCCGCCTCCCGCCCAAAGTCTGCTGGGATAGGCTCCAGCATACCCCCGACCCTAATGAGGATAAGCGGTGTAGAAAATGGATGAATGGATGGATGGAACATTGAAATATTAATGAAAAAATACATTTTAATGTCATTATTATGAGAATCAAACAAAAGTAAATATTTTTTTATTTTTAGATTGGGGGAAAACTTATAATTAAGTCCACATCTTATGGGAATATTAAAAAGAAAAGTTACAAGAAGAATTTTAATGAAGCCAAAATATTAACATAGTTACAAAGCTGCAATGCAGTTTTTTTTTCTTGACCCCACAACGCCTCGGCTGAGCACAGTCGGACACATACAGTCAGACACTGAGCGTCTACTGACTTTGATGCACAGTAAAATATTACCAGGATTTTACAGCATTTAACAGTATAATTTCACAGTAAAATACCGCAATCTAAATCCCCAGTAATATTACAAAAAATAACTGTGAAATGGACAGTATTCTTGCATTTTAAAGTATGCAACTGTAATTTCACAGCAAAGTATTATAATCCAAATCTGCTGTACTATCACAGCAATGAACTAAACTAAACCAAAAATCAAAGACATAATTGTACAGCAGGTGGCAGTATGACGCCAACGTCAGCGGGAAGAATAAAAAGAAGAAGAAGAAGCTCTTCCGGAGTGCCTCCACAACCAGCCCGCACTTTTTCTTGGGGCCTAGATGTGGGGAAAAGGTAATGTTAGTTTTTATTGTAAAAGGGTGAACATTGTAAGCACGAAATGAAACAAGCGTGTTATGTTGGCTAATGCCTCCAGCTAGAAGTAACATTAGCTTGTTAACAGTAATGTTATTTCCTGCCAACATTAGCTAAGCATTGTGTGTGAGAGACACTTGGCTAGATGCTACATTTTTGGGTAGGTAGTGTAGCATGCAGAGGGCAATGCTGCTGTACCATCTACAACTATACATTTGCAATATGGTGCATAGCCACTACATTTTGAATTAGTCAACATTTTACAGCCGTGTGCTACAGCTGCTGATGTGCAGACTACAGTGGAGCTAGCAAGCACACCTTGCCTGGTTGTTAAAGTACTCTTGATGTCTGGATTTCATGTTGATATTTCTAGCTGCTAGAAATGAACCATGCTATGCCTTTCTTTAAAACAAAAAAAGAACCTGTTCATTTCAGATGATATCATGAAGCTGTCTGCTTTGCACTGAGAGAAGGAGTCATGGGTCCACACCCAAACTTTGTTCCAGTGTATCTGCAGTGTTTGCAAGCTACTATATATTCAGTATCCTGTGGATTGGTCATGCACCTTGGAGTTCATCAAAATGTATTGGAACAGTCAACATTGTTTTGAGCTTCCAACTGACATCAACTACTAACTTAAATAGCTGGGAAGTGTAAAAGTTCTCCCTCACTCCATCTCTTTGCTCTTTCAAGGAAGACAAATCTCAGGTCCAAATGAACCTAAACCTAACACTGTTGTCTTGGCTTGTTTATAGATGCTTCTTGGACATCAACACAGAAAAAGGCTCCAAGTCCCGGAGGAGATGTGCCAGAAGCATCAACTCACAAGTGATCATCTCCCCTCTTAGTAAGCTTGTTGACTCCAGGAACTTTTAATTCTAGGTAGCTACAGTTTCTGGAACTAAAAGGTTGTGGCCCTGTTTGGTTTTTGGTCACACAAAAACATTTAATTGTAGCTGTTAGCATTCGAGTTCTCTCTACTTTTGTAGATAAACAAATATCCCTTGCAGGTAGTAACACACTAAATGGAGTTTACTTGATTTGATTTACCTTCATTCCACTTGTTTACTGCTTTCTTGATTTCACCAAACGTCTTCAAGCAACAAGCTGACAGATTTCTTCCCTGCATCCTTGAGCTGAGTTGGTCATATGTCTTGTTGGTACTGCAATACCATGAGAGCTGTCTGTTTAGTAGTTAAAGAAGTTCAGGTATAGAATACGGTGGGTATTTTTAATGTTCTGCTCTTTGATTACCCATCCATTGTCTTGTTTTAAAGCACAAGAAAATGTGCAGTACTGTACATGGAGGATATTGATTTTATTTGTTGATATTATGAAATTGTATATTTTCAAAACTTATTTTTTGAACAGTAATACAAACGGTAAATTCAGCATTCTTGTCATTGTCTTTTACTTGTAAAATGGTGTGGTAAGTTCACAGTTAACGTGTCAAAATTACAGGAATTTGCATCATTGTACGCTTACAGTTAATTACTGGCTAATATTTGCAGTACTTTCAGTAAATATAAAAAACTACAGGTGATTTACTTTGATTTATGTTCAAGAAGGCACTGTAATTCTAATTAAAACATTGTAATTAACTGTGAAATTACAGGAGTGAAATTACAGCAAATAACAGTAACTTTACTGTAATACACTGCTGTGAAATTACAGTGGATTAAGTTACTGTGGAGATATTTTACAGCAAATTACTGTAATGTTAATGTAAAAGTCATGCAAATATTAGCCAGAAATTTACTGTGAATTTACGGTAAAACATTTTACAGTGTGGGAAAGCGTAGGGTGGGTGGTTCCACTGCGCGAAACTGGACCTCATTGGATAAATGCTGGGTTTTGTCCCGCCCATCAGATACTCAGCGTAGTAGAAGGGGCAGCGGGTTGGCCCGGGCGCTTGGCTTCTGCATGTTGATTGATTGATCTGTCTGAGGCAGAATCCCTTTTTGATTGACAGTGAAATGAGTGAATCAGCCAGCTTGAAAAATGAACATTCACTATCCATTTTCCAAGTTTTTTATTGCGTTGTTTTGAATTAATCCTTTTTGATTTCTACTTTCTTTGTTAAAAACAAGTTCGAACGGGGGAGGAGAAATGTGATCTTCTTTTTATTTCTTCTGAGGTCATGTATGACAGCCGTCCATCTTTAGAATGAGTTTTGTGGGGGGAAAAAAGTAAAATAATGCACGAGTCAATCCTTTGATGATCCAGTAGGTGTTTTGTGCATCTTTAGAGGTGTTCCCCCGCACCAAATTCTGGTTGCATTTCAAAAATTGTTAGCCATCAAGGACATTTCATTTTAAGGTCTTCAGTCATTGAAAAATGAGAGGCGAGGCTTCAGTATGTTATCTGTAATTTCAGTTGCTGTAAAATGCTCTCAAAGCCTTAAAACACATGTATCTTCTGGTGCCGACTTCATGCTTTTTCAAGTCTCCGAGCTAAAGGGATGTGATCTGAGAGCTTACTTTCAGGTATGACGTGATGAATGGAGCGAGGTAATCTTGGAGTTCAGTGAGGTAACGGAAGAGGATTGAGTGTATACAAGGCCTGTCCCCCATTTGAACTTCAGTTGATCAATTAACTCCATTATGTTTATCTGGGATGCACTCCATGTTCCCATTGGCTCTGAGAAACTTGAAGATGAGCCAGCGCGCCGAGGACAGGGAGATGAGTTCATTTCCTGCCCGTCAGTGAACTTGTCATCAAATACGGAGCATGGCTATCCATCCTTGTGAGCGCACCTCTATGTCCCCACGTGGCTTGGGATTACGATGTCGTGTTTATCCTGAGAGGGACCACTTTGATGTGTGTAATGCAGAAACACTCAAATAGAGATTTGATCGGCCAGTATCCAGTCTATTTTTATTTGGGCTTTCATTTGCCAAGCCATTAATGGGGCCCAGCTTCCTCTTGTATTATACTGTACCATTTAAACTTAGTGCATCAAAGGGTAGATTCAAACACACAAACAGTTTTACATGCAGTGTTAAATGCAGTCTTGGTTATACCGCATCTAGATGACTGATAAAATCAGCAGCTTTAAGATGAGGGGTTGTGACTGTAGAACCAGAGCGTTCAGGACCCAGCAGGTTTCATTTCTTGGAACTGGCAACCCACATGCAGACCATTTCAGTGACCCAGAACCGTGACTAAAAATAACTTGGCAGAAAGGCCAAAAACTGACTTGGCAGGAAGGGTATGGAGTGAATTACTGCTGTGATAAGCTGTGATACCTACACATCAAGTTAGATCCCAGCAGAGGGGAGCACGCAATTCGGTACTGTGTGTGGCACTGTGCTGTGCTGCGGACAGAAACCAGTGTCCAACTACGTGCATTCATCCTTTTCTCATGGGGCAGGGTTTTCACAGTTATTTTCTGTCATTCCACCCCCTTGCACCCACACCAACTGCCCTCCCCTTAAAAAAATACTGATAAGAACCTGACAATATGAATATATTTATCTGAATGAGTTGCTGACACCAGGATTATTAAAGCATGAATAAAGACACTTAAGGGCCTGCCAACTTTGAAGACATTTTTACTGTAAGTTTAGTACCCTTTGCCTCTCATGCCCTCGTATCCCCGACACCTCATCGCTGGGGCGGACTGTAGTTCTATCATACAGCATCCATGCAGGGAAACAGCATGTTTACAAGTGTTAACATGAGAGCTGTGGAGAAACTTTTACTGTTACTGGTTTGATGCAATACACAGGATCTGAGCTGGTCCGATTTCCGCTCAGAAGGCCAAACTATCGCATAGATGCTCAATTTAGCACAGAATTGTAGTGGCAGCAAAGCATTGTAATAGAGCAGCTCGCGAACACAGTTGCTAGAGTGTGATCCAATTAGCCTAGCGCCATTGTCATCTTGTTACTTTGCAAAAGAGAAGAGAATAGCAAAACAGCCGAGTGCAATTTGTGTGATCGAGGTGAACATTTCATTCCCAAAAATGATCACATTTGATCAAGCATTTGCAGAAGTGTCATGGCAAGGATCACGGCTTGAATTTTTTAAATATCTTGTTATTAAAAAATATAATATTAATATTTACGGGAAAATAAACTCTTGAGAGCAAATCAAAATATCACTAAATCAACAGTTTTTACAGTCAAGTGTGCTAAGACTGATGATATGAAGCAAAGTTTCATTTTCTATACCGCTTATCCTCATTAGAGTCGCGGGTATGCTGGAGCCAATCCCAGCGTCCAACTTTGGGCGGGAGGCGGGGTACACCCTGGACTGGTCGCCAATAAATCGCCGGGCACATATAGACAAACAAACATTCACACTCACATTCATACCTATGGACAATTTAGAGTCATCAACATGGTTTTTGAAAAATGTATTAATAATTATCACTGTTTCGGGGTTGACCATGGCCCATTATTACTTAAAAATATTGAAAGACAGGTCATATATGGTATTCTGGTCACAAGGCGTCAGTAATGTTACACCATTACAACGGTTAATGGCGCCAGCCATCTGACATGTTCGAGTGAAAAAAAAAAACCTCCTACCATTACGTGGGAAAGTGGTATGTTTTTGGCTTCTTACTTTGTCCTTTCACCCCTACTCTGTTTGAAACACTTTCTCAAGTTTAGAACAAATAAGCTGGCGACCAGTCCAGGGTGTACTCTGCCTCTCGCCCAAAGCCAGCTGGGATAGGCTCCAGCATACTCGTGACCCTGATGAGGATAAGCGGCATAGAAAATGAATGAATAAACTGGAGGCTAACTAGTTAGTTTGGTAGCTTGCTATATGGTAAATGGTCTCACACTTCTCCACTGTTTCTGCATGAGTCTACTGATGATGCAGCATCAGGAGCAGCTGGGTGGGTTCAGTATCTTGCCGAAGGACTTGGACTTGTCTACTGATGATGCAGCATCAGGAGCAGCTGGGTGGTTTCAGTATCTTGCCGAAGGACTTAGACTTGATAGCAAAAGGACAGAGGATCAAACCAGCAACCTTCAGGTTGGGAGACGACTACTTTTGCCACCAGAGCCACGCTCCTGAAGAGCAAGCAACAGGCATGCATTTTTTCCACTTAACACGCCCGTACACCTTGCCTTTCTCCTGAGAGCAACCCGCAATCCTCAGCCAGAACCCAGCCAAAACCTGTCCGGAACTACCAGCGCACACACACTGGCTGGCAAAAAGGTTGAACGAGTAGGAGCCAGGGAGTGACAGAGCGCAGTGATGTGCCTGCAGTAATTATAGCACATTAAATATGGCTGAAAATTTGCCTTTGCTACCACAAAGTTAAGGCACAGATAAACCTCAATAGACACACACCTCCCAAAAAAATCAAGCATTGACAGGCTTCTCTCTTCTCAACCACGATCGCTCACCCATGACATTGCGTCAACAAGCCAAATAAGAGTTGTGGTTTGCTCAGGGAGGCGACACAGACGCTGACTGACTAAGATCCACAAAAGTGCCCAAAGTGCGACTCAGGCACCATCTGGAGGCTCAGGAGCCATGCCTGGATGTGGGACACGATGGCGCGTGCCTGGTGGCCGAGCCTGCCTCCATGGGCCCCCGTCGAGCACATCTCAAAGAGGTTTCTTTCTCGTGTGTTGGAAGGGGCCAAAGGGGTCAGGTGCAGAATGAGTTGGGTTTCAGCCGAAGGTGGGGAACTAGTTCTTGGCGTGTGGAATGTCACCTCTCTGGTGGGGAAGGAATCTGAGTTGGTGCGTGAGGTGGAAAGGTTCTGGCTAAATGTAGTCTGACCCATCTTGATGTACAGCTTTTGAACCCGTCCTCTCAAAAAGGGCTGGGTTTAACCCAGGAAACGAGAGGGTAGTTTTCCTTCACCTTTTTTGGTGAGTGGATGGATCCTGACTGTTAACAGCTTTTCCACCAAACAGCAGTTCAAAATACCCAGCATTTTTGCAGTCCTTAGAGAGAATCCTGTAAAGTGCTTTCTTGGGGGATTCTCTTGTTCTGCTGGGTGACTTCAACGCTCACTTTGGCAGCGACAGTGAGCCCTGTTGAGGCGCAATTGGGAGGAACGGTGCTATGTTATTGGACTTCTGTGCTGGTCACAGATTGTACATAACATGCCAATCAGACCTGGCAGGCCCAAACACATTGTGAGGAACTTCAGGAGAGCTTCAACCATGTTCCGAGGGAGGAAGCGGACATTGAGTCAGAGTGGACCATGTTTCATGCCTTCATTGTTGAGACAACTGATCGGACCTGTGGCTGTAAGGTGGTCCGTGCCTGTCATGGCGGTAATCCCAGAAGTCAGTGGTGGACACCTGAGTGTGGGATATAGTCAAGATGAAGTAGTGCTATTTTGGCCCGTCCAACTCCGAAGAAGGTTGACAGGTACCAACAGGACAAGCGGTCTGCGGCTCTGGTGCCCACTCAAAAATTAGGACAAGGGAGGAGTTTGAAGACGCCATGAAGAACAACTTATAGACGGCTTCAAAGAGATTCTGGACCACCCTTTCTGCCGCCTCAGGAAAAGGGAACCAGTCCACTGTCAACACCGCTTATGGTGGGGATGGTGTGCTGCTGACTAGAGATGTTATGGACAAGTGGAAGGAATACTTCAAAGACCTCCCCAGTTCCACTGACATGTCTTGAACAAGGAAGCAGTGCCTGGTGGAAGTTGTCCTATCTCTGGGACCGAGGTTGCCAAGGTGGCCAAAAAAACCTGGATGCTCTCTGCATGTCTTGGTTGACACGACTCGGTAGCATGTACATCAGAAGTGGTGCCTCTGGATTGGTAGACCGGGGTGGTGGTCCCCCTTTTTAGGAAGGAGGAGCAGAGGGTGTGTCTGCCGGATAGTTGAACCTCAGATTCAGTAGGAGCATTGTGGTTTTCGTCCTGGTTGTGGAACTGTGGGCTAACGCTACACTCTTGGCAGGGTCCTTGAGTGTGCATGGGAGTATTTTAACCCTAGCAAGCTGGCGAACCGCTCTGTGGCCCAACACTTCACAATAACAAATATCTGTGAATGGGCCTGGCAAAGTGTGGCTCGAGGAACTCCACAAGTGTGGTGAATCGTCATGGCTTCTTGCACGATAGAAAAGGGCCGCCTTGCATAACCAACACTGTGCCGTCATTGCAAGTCGCAAGTTTAATATCCGAAGACGACACCACAGACATAATGTTAGTCAAGTACAACAAGAACAAGCTTGTTCCATTGTGCAGGACTGGACGGTCATTGGATCAATGCTGAACTATCTCCTGCCAATCAGACGCTAAGCCTCTTTGGAGGTCTGTGGGGCAGTGGGCTGACACTGGACACTCGGGTTCAGTATGATGATTGGATGACCTGTGTGAGGCAGGGTCCATTTTTTATTGACATTGAAATTAGCAAATTAGCCATCTTAAAATATAAGGCTCTATAATATAATCCATTTTCCAAGTTTTTCATTTCTTTGTTCTAAACTGATCCGGAAAATTGACCCAGCAATTTTGCCTTTGTTGAAAATGTCTAGGAACGTAGGGTAGAATTTACATATAAATAAACATTTATGATGTAGGAGAAAAATGAGCTTCCCCTACTAGAATGACCAGCAGCCGCCACTGATATATATATACTAGGGCTGGCGAAGTTAACACGGTAATGACGTGTTAATGAAAGTGTCCTTTGATGGCATTTTATTTTTATTTTTACGTGTGATTAACGTTCAGACGTTAAGTCTAGATAGCAGTGGCTAGATAGTAGAAGTATCTAGCCACTGGGAAATAGTTGAACACATCAATAAAGCATATGTACATTATAGCGATCTTATTAATTTTATTTATTTGGTGTTGTGTAAAGCTATGACGGGAACAACATCAAATTAAAAGGACAAAATGAATACAGAGCCACCATGCACAAGTACGAGTCTGCTGACTACTTTGTCATTCAGAAAGGTTTGCAACACAAATATGCACATTAGCACTCATTAAAACCATCAAATCTTACCTTTGTGCATTCCCACATAGCATCAGCATTTGGGACCAAATATGATGTAAAGAAAAAGGGGGAAAATATAGTAGTATATATAGTTTAGTGGCATATCTGTTCATGGGAGAACTTAGGTGTGTTCAAGGGCCGTCAAACAAAGTAGGACAAATCACTGCTTGCATTAAACATTAAAAAACTGGGAGATATTTATTTGTGTTATTTTTTGAAAAAATAATAATTTAAAATAATACAAAATTGATCCCTTTACATAAAATTTGATGTAGGTGTCATATTTGTGAATTAAATCATTTACCACAGTGATTTAAATCTCTACTTATCATAAAAAAAACAATGTATTTCTATCTGTGATTAAATGTGATTCATTATTAGTTAACTATGGACAAAATGTGATTAATTGCGAATAAACACTTTAATCGATTGACAGCCCTAATGTCAGAGATGGGAGACTCGAGTCACATGACTTAACCTGAGTAATAGACCTGGCAATTTTTAGGACTTGTGACTTGCTTGACAAATGTTCCAAAAAGACTCCACTTGACTTTGACTTGATGTTCCTGACTTGAGACTTAACTCGGACTTGAGCTAACTGACTTGAAATGACTTGTTTTTGGTTTAAAGCTCTGTTGTATTTTTCAAATATCCAAAATATACCTGTATGACTGTATTTTAAAGAGTCGGCTTTCGGCGGCTTTATTTTATGCATGCGCTCACTACGGCGCAATCTGGCAGAACGTGGATAAGCCGGAAGGAAAAGACGACACAAAGATTTTGTGAATGTTTGTTTACATACCTTGTTTCCAAACAGGGCCCGTTATTTGAAACTCAAATATAACAAAAGTCTTTTTTTTTTGTTTTTTTTCATCCTCTTCCTGTTGAAGAGCCTCAGTTACCGTTGAAGTTGTGTTGTTCTCCTCACGTGGCAGTCCAGCCTTTTCAAATCAGTTGGAGGAAAAAAAGCCCTAACTTAACCTTTGACCCGGGTCAAGGGTCACACAAGTCCCCTGTGTTTATAGCTGTCTCGGTGACGCCAGTTAAATGAAGCATTAAAATCATCACGATTTCGAGAATGAAGTCCTAAATTCACGACAATAACGTTGTATATTTACGAGAAAAGATTGTCTTATTAGAGAGTACAAATGTAACTTTACGGGAATAAAAGTCGTAACTTTCTTTTATAGCCATTGCCTGAGACCGCTATGCACCGGAGAGCCGCGTGAGGAGGGCGGGGAGATGATCCTAACCTGTTTGTGTCCAACTGCTCTGTTTTGTTGTCTGGTTGTCCACCCTATTCCTGAGGCCGCTGTCGTAAAACGGGTTATGTGTGAACTTCCGGGATAGCAAGCGGAAGTTTCACTGCGCTAGTTGGAGCTGGAGCATGTTGTGCGGTTAGTGGTTGTACTAACATCCTAAATTATGGCTGGGATACTCCAAACCACCAGCGAAGAGACGCCGGGTACTGCGGAGACCTGACAGCAGTGTCACAAGAACAGGTAAGATATTTGGTGTGTACATCTCCCTGGTATCATTTATTCCAAAAGTACCACTTTTTAAGCGTCAAAGCATGAAAAGGAAACACAAGCTCCACATCTGCTCTCAGCATGTAAACACAAGCACAAGAAGCGATTACGTTACAATAGATCAGCACTGTGTGCTAGCACGGCACACATAAGCATATAATTGGCATTATTGGCTCAACATCTGCTTTTAGATACATAGGATTGTGGCCAACATCTTTCAACAAACCCGACCAACCTTATCGCTATGAAGGTATTGATGTGCCTCGGAGCTTTTAAGATTGTTCATAGCCTCGCCGTCTGCGGCAAAAATGTTACTAAAGGTGATGCTTGGCCCCTTTTTCAAGTCATCCTCCCATCCCTCAAATTTTAGTAGGCAACGGAATTGTTACATTGCCTCGTTTAAGACATGACAGCTGGCGTTTCTACATTTTTATGTAGTTTTCGAGCCAATAAAAGAGTAATTGCGCAATGGTTCAACAGTTGCAATGCAAATAAATGCCGGTTCTGGTGTCTACCGGAAGTTCCACCCATAATTTACGCAAAGGCTCATGGGGGCTAGGATTATTTATTTATTTTTTTAATTAGAACACACACATTAACAAATACACACAACATTGGCAAAGACTGTGAGAAAACAGTTAAACAAAGATTAAGGCCTGATGACATGATACCAAAATAAAAAATATTTTTTAAAAATCGATAAATGCATAAAAAAGAAAAGAAAAAAACTAAAAAAGCTAGGGGCATGCAGTGATTTTCAAGGTCTTGATTGTGTGTTGTAAGTAAGTCCACTGCTTGTTTTTTGCTTGTGAATTTAAGGGAGGAAAAAAATTGTCAGAGTTCTTTGAAAAAGGTGGGGAAGGTAGGGTTACTTTTCCAGAAATGACATTCGCGGATAAAAAAAATTACTTAATTGTTCTGAATGTAATTATAATTTTAGATATTTTTGTTCTCCTTTTACCATTCCTAAAATGATATCCTTTACAGAGAATTCAGACAGGTTTTGCATTTTGAGGAAATCCATAAATGAACATCTTCCCAGAGGTCTTTAAAATTTATACAATCATAAAACATGTTCAGTTGATTCAATATCCCCATCCCAGAAGCAACAAACAATATCTGCAAAAGAAAACCTGCGTCTATGAAATTCTTTGGAAGGGTAGATTTCAGAGAGAACTTTGTAATTAATTTCCTTAGCCTTAAGATGGATGGGAAGTTTTCGGTAAAATGTTCTGATTTTTTCCTTTTGATCCTTGGAGAATAATTGTGACATTGAGTTCGAGTTGAAAATATAAGCAAATGAAGCATCAATAAGGAGTTTTCTAATTTTAGAATTGGCTAGTCTGCTGGCAATAATGTCTAACCCATTGATTAACAGGCTAGGAAGTTCAGGAGTTCTGTTGGTAGGATTCTGAAAAAGAATAAGTGCTCGGGAAAAAATATTTTAAGAAATGGCCTTCAAAAATTTTTGGAACTCTTTTTTTGCTTACATGTAAATTGTATTTTATATTGAAATCTTCAAGTGTCATCACACCTTTATCATTCAACAAGTATGTCACTGAGCAAAAGGGGGCTCGGAATAAGGTGGATAAATAAAAGCTTGTCTAACCCAGAGGGAAGTTCCCCTCCCCACTGAAGAACTATGCTGTAATTTCCTTCGGACACGTATTACACAATGACACGTAAAATTACCAGGACACCTAATTGTGTTATTTATTTATTTATTTATTTTTATTATTATTTTGTTTTCAAGTTGTTTGTTGTCAAATATGTAATAAAAAAAGTCTAAAAGTTTATAACTCTCGTTTTTAAACTTTTAATCTGTATAACTGGCCTAATTAAAACGTGTATGACCTGACACAACTTGCAGACAAAAAGCAGTGACTTGACTTGACGTGCTCGACAAAGAAAAAAAAAATCCCAGGAACGTTCCTGTGTGGACATGACGTGTATAGAGGTGTTAAAAACATATGTAGAAGGTTGTAAACGTGTTCTCTATGATCTAACTATGAAAATATTTGATTTATTAAGAAGTAACCTTAAATTGTGTAAATTCACTTATCATTGTTGATTCTGTATAGAGAATATGCATCAGAATAGTGGAGGAAGGGCCCTCAAAGGACTCTTTATGCAGCAACCAGCATGGGTGGTATATTATCGTATGATAAAGCCAACATCCCAAAATTGGCTGAGCTATTGAACTCCTGTGCTTTTATACAGAATGCTACGGTCATTGTAATACACATTAAACCTCCCTTGGACTATGTGTTAAGACTCTGTTTATATGCATAGATAAAAGAGTCCACTGGGCGCTTAGGGAGTAAAAAGTTTAAGAGGTCTTCTCAGAATAACCTCAAGTGCACCTCTTCATGCCATTGCCCATTACTGTGCCTCCCAGTGTTTGCCCAGAGCAGTCAATATGATTTCAAGTTTCACTTTTGTAGAAACCCTTTTGGCCACATTAAGGTTTTTCATGCATTCCTGGATTTAAGCACCTACTTTTTTTAAATAACTTTATATTCAGGAAACTGCAAAATTCCAATATATTGTATTCCAGAGAACTGCTACAGTTATGACGTTGTTACTTAAACCAGCATGAGTTTAAGTTTACTGCCGTGACTTTCAAGGAAAAGCTGAATGTCAAAGTCATCACTGGCTCTTTATACTTAACTCTATGGATGTTTAACACCTTCTGCCAGGTCATATAAAAGTACATTCACTCATGCTGTAGATCTAAATCAGCCTATTTGTCTGCACCATCATGTAACTTTCATCATCATGATAACACCAAAATTATTGCCTCTTTTGAGTTTACACACCCTCACATGTTGGCCTTTAAAGGCGCTGTTCATTGTCATGTGTTTTTACTAGTCTGTAAAATATTAGCCCGAACCACTCTGCTGTTGTATGTGTGGAAAAGCCACATCTGAACTAGCTGGTTTGCCATGAGTGGCTGTGGGGAATAAGAGCTAATGCTGTGGCTTGGGAATCTTCCTGTAAAAATACACACTCCTTTGACTCCATGACAGCCAACACCACTGCTTTGACCGGGACTCTTATATTTTGAATGCCTGACAGACTGCAGGGGACCTGTGCTGTGTTTACTGAAGGTCCCATCTGGCTTGCTGCCATTAACATGTCCTGCGAATGGATCGATCAATCAATCATTCTGTAAAAACTTTTTAACACTAAGTCATTTAGATAAGTGCAGTGTAAAGGGGTTCCCAGATAAAGGACAAGCAGGTTATATGCTTTTTACATGTTTTAAAACATGTTAGACATATAAATTGGGGAAAGCATAAAAATAGCATACAAGCTGACGGAAACTAGTGCAAGGGCTTTCATGTATTCTGTCCTTCTTGTCCCAGTGGTGGGCACTTCAGGTTATCTTTATCTCATTTTGTTTTGTGATGAACACACCGCATAACATTACCCTTGTATTGATAATGTGGCAATGCTAGGAGTACTTCCTGCTTCCCAGCATGCTTTGTTTGGCTGATTTGTAAATAGTTGCAAATACATTTTTAATGTGATGTAAGTTGTTGTTTGTCATTCAATGTAATTGGTAGTTGCCAGTTGTGTGTCTGCTTATCTGTTAATCTGCTTGTCGCCTTGCTCTTTTTGTTCACACCAGTAATTTTCAGATGGTGGGTTGCAGACCCACAGTGGTGGAAAAAAAGTGTCCCCTTCTTGATATCTCACTTAAATGTTTTAGATGATCAAAAAGATTTAAATATTAGTCTGTGACAACACAACTGAACACAAAATGCTGTTTTTTAAAGAAACTTTTTATTATTATTGAGGGGCAAAAAAAATCTAAACATACATGACCTTGTGTTAAAAAAGTGAATGCCACCGTAAAAAGAAAAAAAACTCCCACGTACTCTCCGGTGCCCTTGCAAATGTGTAGAGCTGACCCAGTGTTTGTTGACCGGGATGATACACCACATATTGTAAATCTTTACACACACTTTTTGCTTAAATAATTTATGATTTTGTGTATAAAAATGTGTGTTCCTGAATTAAACGTTAAACTTGCTTTGTGCTGCACTACCTCAAATTCAAACTTTACTTCAGTGAATTTTCATTAAAGGTACAGTTTGCAACTAAGCCAAAACTACACTGCCAGCACACATGTGTGTTGCCTGTGGTGCAGCTTCCAAGCTAGAAGCATGAAGAAGCTTTGAATGCTTGCAACACTTTCAAAGATTAGCACCCTCTTGGCAGCTTTGACAGTCCCTTTGAATTTATTCATTCATTCATTTTCTATACCGCTTTATCAAATTTCAACAAAAAAAGTGATTTATTAAATAAATAAGATATATGAGAAGTTTAGGTTTAAAAAAAATCCACAATTTGGGGTGCTGCCCGTCAGTGAGTTGGCCTCACTGCTAAACCGGTAGAGAACCACTGGTCAGCACCTTGACTATGGTTGATGTTCTTAGTGGTTATTTCTCTTTCATTCCCATTGTGTGTTAAGATCATGTGTAAATTGAGGTGGGGAGTGATTTGCTTTCAAGCAGCTGGTGTGCTTCTTGCATCGGGGAATCTTTTCTCCGACGCAAGAAATTTGTGACCTGGCTGTTGGAGAATCAACACACCTTTATGTACCATAGAGCTCAAAAGGAATCATGGTGGTAACATTTTCTCTAGGTTCTAATGCATTGTTTTTTTAAATGCCCTACCCCCATGCTGACACGTATTTACATTATGTGTCTTATACGTTGCATTAACAATGCTTGGTGTCTGTACACGCAGACTTGTCTTCCCAAGAGAGAATGATCACTCACTGGCCATGATGATAATACCAAAGACCTTAAAACCCATTAAGTACTTTGAGGGGGTCTTGATCACAAAGTGCTTTGTTGCAGCCACAACACAACCCTGCACGTTTTCCATCCAAATCTATTTTGGGCTCTTTTTATTCCTGCTGTAAACAACTGAAAGATCTTCCTTGCCTCTGGCATCAGACCTTTAAAACCAAAGATAGAACATATTAAAAGTAATAAAATCAAATGTCACTACCCTTTTCTATGTCACTTCCATTACTCTACAACAGTGGTTCTCAGTTATTTTCTCTCACCCGCCCCCCATGGGGCCTGAAATGTTGTTGCGCCCCCCCATTGGAAATACTATTGACAACTGATAACCTTTTTTTTTTATCTGTACTGTTCAAAATTAATTTGGAACTGAAACCAGGAAAATGCAACAAAATGGAGAGCCGTGAAGTGTATTCAAGAGTCAAATGTCCTGTTGAGTATAATAAATTTGGACATATTAGCAGGTCTATGCTAACATTATCATTAATTTGCATTTCCATGAAGGAAATAACTATTTGATCCCTTTGAAAAACGTGCTTCAGTACTTGGTGGCAAAACCTTTGTTGGCAATCACAAAGGTCAGCCATTTCTTGTAGTTTGCACACATCTCAGGAGGGATTTTGGCCTACTCCTCCTACTCTTCTACTCCTACTTTTGCAGATCCTCTCCAAGTCATTAATGTTTCGTGGCTGATGTTTGGCAACTCGAACCTTCATCTCCCTCCACAGATTTTCTATGGGATTAAGGTCTGGAGACTGACTAGGCCACTCCATGACCTTAATATGCTTCTTCTTGAGCCAATCTTTTGTTGCCTTGGCCGTTTGTTTTGGATCATTATCATGCTGGAATAACCAACCACGACCCATCTCACCCAACACTTGACGGTACACGGCTCCATCCATCCTCCCTTTGATGCTGTGCAATTGTCCTGTCCCCTTGGCAGAAAAATACCCCCAAAGCATAATGTTTCCACCTCCATATTTGACGATGGGGACGGTGTTTTTGGAGTTCTAGGCATTCCTCCTCCTCCAAACACGACGAGTTGAGTTGATGCCAAAGAGCTCAATTTTGGTCTCATCTGACCACATCACTTTCACCCAGTCTTTCTCTGAATCAGTCAGATGTTCAGTGGCAAACGTCAAACGGGCCTGTAGATGGACTTTCTTGAGCAGGTTGACATTGCGGGCACAGCAGGATTTTAGTCCTTCACGGCGTAGTGTGTTACCAACTGTTTTTGTGGTGACTATGGTCCCAGCTGCCTTGAGATCATTGAGTGGTTCTGGGCTAATTCATCACTGTTCTCATTATCATTGAAACTCCACAAGGGGAGATTTGCATGGAGCTCCAGACCGAGGGAGATTGGCAGTTAATTTATGTTTCTTCCATTTGCAAATAATTGCACCAACTGTTGTCACCTTCTCACCCAGCTGCTTGGCGATAGTCTTGTAGCCCATTCCAGCCTTCACAATCCACAATCTTGTCCCTGACATCTTTGGAAAGCTCTTTGGTCTTGGCCATAGTGCAGAGTTTGGGATCTGGATTGATTGATTGCTTCTCTGGACAGGTCTTTTTTATACAGATAACAAGCTGAGAGGGCTGCCAATGTCAGCTCGTTACCTGTATAAGATCAACCTGGGAGCTACAGATCTTGCTGACGGATAGGGGATCAAATACTTATTTCCTTCATGGAAATGCAAATTCATTTTATAATTCTTTTTAAAACCATGTTTCTGGATTTTTTTTTCATTGTTGTCTCTCAATGTTCAAATAAACCTACCATTGAAATTATACACTGATCATTTCTTTGTTAGTGGGGAAACTTACAAAATTAGCTGGGGTTCAAATAGTTTTTTCCCTCACTGTATGTTTGGGTATGGACGCAAATAACCGGAGTTTTACATTTCAAAACGTCACTTCCTGCGACAAAGTATGCTGTGACGCCACACACGTGACCTGTTTTTACATCTGAAACAACATTGATGCACTCAGAACTGTGTTGGTTGTAGCTATTGTTCGAGCGCTTTTTGCTTGCTTGTTTTTGCAAGCCCAAATAGAGATAACATAGAGAGATAAATATGTGGTTTTACAAATACCCTACGTGTGGACAAGGCCTCAGATCACCCGCGAATGGCAAAATGTTGTAATTATGGAGCTAGTTTCACACTCTAACACAAACCAACAGGAGCTTATCCAATATACTCACAGTGCAACCATGCATTACGTGGAAAACACAGAGTTCCAGTAAAAAATAAACACCTACATGTTAATATATATGCTACATACATACATATACATTAATACTGTATATGGAAAACAACACAATGTATACAATGTTACAACCCTCAGGGCATGCTAGTTACAACAGGAGGGGATGTATGTAGGAGGCTTCCCAGCATGCCCTTCCGGTTATAAATTTCTATGAAAGAGTATTGTTACTTGTAATGTTTTTGGTTGCACTGAGTGAGGTAGGCCTGGTGGTAGATAAGCTCCTGTTGGTTTGTGACGTGTGAGCGAGAGTAGGATCTGGAACAAATCTTCAAGCAAATTGAAATTCGAACTTTGCCAGTGTAGAACATACCAAAAAATGACCTATTCAAGGCAATTACAAGTACAAAATATCACTTTTTAACCAACAAAACAATGAATTGTAAAAAAAAAAAAAAAAAAAAACATGAATCTGAGGGGTTATAAATGCTCAGTCATGAATATACTGGGATCCACAGTAGTATCATTCTTAACTGTCATACAGGGTTTGTAAAAATAGATTAACTGTCAATCGTAAGAATGTAAAACCAATAAAACACTCTTAACAAATGCTCATCTGCATTGTCATGGTGTGTTACTAAGATATTAAGAATATTGTTCTTTGTGTTTGACTGTACTGTAATAATCCCTTAAACAAATTGCAGTTTAAGACTGTGTATTCATGTACTTATCCATACTAGGCACAGAGCACACATCTCAGCAATGCATGCATGCAACATCTCAGGCGCACCCTAAATACCTGTGCACCTAATGCATCATTACAGAGACGCTATAGAGAGAATGCGTGGAATCTAACACACACACAGCAAACAAACCCAGAGTTATTTATAAGTTTATGTACTATCTACATTCCTGAAAAAATGTCAATACCTCAAAGTAAACAAATATAATCTGGAGAGGAGATATAAACTATGGATGTGAAGAATTGGACAGCGTATTAGAATTGATGGAAGAAAGCCTGAGGCACAGAAAGCAGTTTACTTTATGTATCGCCTGTATGTATTTAGAACACAAACACATGCAGTGAAAAGTGCATCCCATCCGCCAAGGAAGCAAGAGGAATGCAGGTCCACTAAATATCTAGAAGGCGAGAGATGACAGATGGCAGTCGTGAACACAATAATTACCACATACTTCCCACCACTGTGCATGTCTGCTTTATCCTCGGCTCCTCAGGCCAAGTCCCTCTATTCCACTCGTTCAGGAGTTTACACGTCCACATTACATCTGACAAAAAATCTTGATGTTGCGCTCAAGTTCAAACAACACACAAATGCATTGCCAGCATGCATAATCAAGGTCATTTACCAACAAACTGCTATTGGGAACTTAATGAAGGTTATGCCTCCAATGTCCCCTGGATTGGAGGTAAAGTATAAACCCTGAAGAGTACTACAAATATTAATATCACATCTTCTCAACTACAAGGAAACAAACAAAGACCGGTGTAGTCTGATGAAATAAAGTCATTAATAATCAACAACACAACAGCGGAAAGAATTGCTAAACATGACGATGTGGAATTGGAAATGTTTTACCACACAGAGCAGTAATACAGTGGTAATTTTAAATTAGACAATAATTTAATAATCAAAATTGTCAAGCAATATGTTCATTTCATTTTCATTAAATTATTGCTCTCTATATTCTGCATTATTTATGCATCATACAATGTTTCTGATGTATTTTTACACTTGTACATATAATTTATTGACTTATCTTTAATCTCCTATTTATTGTGTTATATTGTATCTATGTATTTGTTATTATTTTCATTTATTTTTAATGTATTATCTTATTTACTTGATGTTTTACTTAAATTACTGAGACGTCGAGAAGACGTAGGATTAAATAAGATCTGCTTCTTCCTACTCCTTTTTGGAAATGTTGAGTTGCACAACTGTCATGTAATACGTCGGACACAAATCAACCAGGAAAATGACTGAGTATAATACCTGATCGGTAGAAGCCATTAATCATATCAGTTTACATTAATAACCCAAATCATATGATACCTCCTAGATTAGCTCATATTACAACCCACCGTGACAGGCTCCACTAGGACGGCTTCTTACCAAAAGCACTCGTTTTCAATTCACTAGCAGTCAGCTCCCATCCAACCCACAGGTATGATTATGAATGCTGGAAAAGGCCAAGACAGTGTAATCATCAGACTGGAGGCTGGAAGCTGCAACCATGAAGATGAGTGGCGCCCACCGTGATGAAAACTAATCTTCATCATGTGCAGTGATCTTCTTAAAAATGTCTCAGTCAGCCATTTGGTCTCGCCAGCCTAAAAATTGAGAGCCAAATTTAATGTCCATGTGAATTCTTCTGAAAGTCTTCTGAAGGGCCATTGGTCCACACCACCCAAAACCATCCATGCCCCACCCCATACACACACCAGCTATGTAGTCCAGGGGGTTAAAACTCACTTGGGGTCACTGGAAGTACAGTCTGTGTGAGATGAAAGTACTTTGGAACAGGGATGGGAAACTTGGGGTACGATACAATACGATCTGCGATACTTTGCTCACAATCAGGATAATTTCGTGATACAGTGACAGGGTGACAAAAAAAAAATTATATCATAGATGGTATTTTGCTGCATTCAGTTGGGATAGGCTCCAGTTTACCTGTGACAGAGCACTGTGTACAATAGTTGCATAGCATTAGCGCAATAGGCTGTGCAACAGCAACCCTGAAAGCAAGTTTGCAAGTCCGACCAGGTGGAATAAATCGTTTTTGTCATGTCTGTGTAGGTAGTCTCAGACAGTGTTAATTTGATTAAAGAAACTGAACTTCTACAGCAAAATGTACTTTATTTTAACATTTATTATGTCTTTTTTAAATCACATCATCGGGGTAATATAGCTGAGGTTAACAAACTTTGTACATGACAGAAGACATCATTTGGAGATGAACTAGGCAAATTGCAGAACATGAACTTACGCCTTAAGACATGGAGGTGAAGATTGGTCTCTTTCAAAATACAGAATAGTAAGTGTAAATTACTCTGGAGTTGCTAGTCCTTCAATGGTTATTTTATCTTTATCTTGAATGTAAAGTATTTTTTAGCCTTATTATTTGTATATGTGGCTAAAGGTTGAGAGGAATGTTCATCCCTGCCCCCGGTATGTAAACAAACCATGACTCTTGTGCCAACTTTGATGAAGTTTTCATTCTGTGTTTTGTTTTTTTCTTGTGTACAAGGCAGAACAGCATCTTTTCAAAATGCTTTTGTACAGTACTTTCAAACCAAATTCTTTTTGTAAAAGTGTTCCTTCGCACTAGTCGTCAGTGAAACGATCACTGCAAAGGACAGAACTTGATGACATCCATCTGGCTCTCGTTCAATGCACTTGCTTTGTCCATTGTTGCCTTAAACCTTCTGTTTTTGGAAAAGAGAACACAAACTTTTTGCATGACTACTGCCAGTACTACATTTTGATAGTACAGAACAAGTACAGTATAGAACAAGGTTCTACCTTGAGAAGCATTTGTTTACTCTGTTTTAGCTGAGAGGTGTCACCTCGATGATGTCACTTACGATGAACTCGCTGTCAAGTTTATCATGGCTGGCGCCATGAACTATAAATGTAATTTTTGTGAATTTACTGCTCGCTTTGAAAAATCAAACAATGTAGAACATACAAACAATCCATTCAACCATTTTCTATGGGACTTATTCTCATTATGGTCGTGGGGGGATTGCTGGAGCCTATCCCAAATGACTGGTCGCCAGCCAATCGCAGGGCACATATAGACAAACAACCATTCACTTTCACTTTTATATGTATGGACAATTCAGAGTCACCAATTAACCTAACATTGAAAACATTTACAAACAATATATACTGTAACATGTTTAAGCAAAGTTGATGGATCATGTCAGGCACCCTTTAATATTTAGAACTGAAGAAGCCTTTGGATTAAAGATGAATTGTCTTCAACAAAAAAGAGGAGTCCAGTTGCCTCAATTTGAACCTTTGCGGATTCCCATTTGTATCGCTTCCTAAATGGACAGATCTCCAGTGTATCCTGGAAATGACTGACTTGGAGTTCAACTGCGATCATCCCATCTTCTGTTGGATCTCACTACACACAAGCCACACTCACAAATGCTTTTGTTAGATGTTCTAAAACTCCCAAGCAGACCTTATGAAGGAGACCTGTATGCCGTCTCTAATAAAGAGTCCTTTTCATCCCAGGGGCTCCTCAGCGTGGTCTGGTTAAGGCTTGGTCCTAAAAATAAAGAAACATGCATGCATACATTGTGGGAGTTAGCATACTTATGCACCAGTACTCACAGATGCTACAGCAAGACTGTGCATACAAATACAGCATGAGCATAAGCATTGTGATGAAAGTGATTTAGTTAGGCAGCAGTACTAAAAAAAAACACCCATTTTCCAGTCAGCTTTGGGAGGATGTTGGGAACATGTTGGTCACCAGTCCTGTTGACAAAACGTTCATGCTCATAAATTAATCTTCGCTCTGTCTGTTGATATATTGTCAAAATAGTAACACATAATCAGTGAGTCTCCCCCAGGAACAAAATGTTCTTAGTTTGCATCCTTAGGTTAACACTGGATGGCTTGTGTCCCCCACTCCTCTTGCAGCGAAGAGTCTGTTAAAGCATTTAACCAGCCCAGCATTTTTAGGAAAATTGAGATATTTTCCTCTATAACACAGCCATGGTTAATACTGGAGTTATAGCTTGTGGTCACATGATTACTTGTGAACCAGGATGATGATATGGGTGATTCAGTCAAGTAGCAGCTATTTAAAGTGTAATGCTAAGAAAATCTTACCAGCACAAGTTGCCAGACACCAAAAACACAGACAGATTAAATCAGCAAATTGTGTTGAATGATAGACTGAAACCCCAATTCATTAAAATGGTTGTGTCAATCAAAACGAGAAAAACCGCAAGTGAATCAAGTGTTCAAATTTCATAGTCTAGCCCAATAAGGAACAACTACATGGTCTGAGCTTTTACCAAAGTCTTGGCAGCAAGTGTCTGTACGGTGTCCTGGCCCATTTTAACCGCAATGTGAAAGGAAAGAGCTATGGGCATTTTTTATTCGCACTCAAAAAAAGAAGAGCATAAATTAGCAAATGCAAAAGTTGCATCATTTTAGCTTTACAAAGCTGTCCCTGTGGGCAGTGGCTGGTTTTGGGTTGGCGCCATAAATGACTCTGAGCATTGTGCACACAGCATTGTAGGCTGTCATACTACAGGTGGCGCTATTACCCCCAATCGCAAAGGAATAACATTGATTTTACAATATTATAAAGCACGTATATGTGCATTAGGGTCGTGGGTATGCTGGAGCCTATCCCAGCTGGCTTTGGGCGGGAGGCGGGGTACATCCTGGTACGTACAGTGATTGACTGGCGACCAGTCAAGCACATATAGACAAACCAAGACATACAACCTGGCACACTCACATTCATACCTATTGCCAATTTACAGTCGCCAATTAACCTAAAATGCATGTTTTTGGAATGTGGGAGGAAACCGGAGTACCCGGAGAAAGCCCACGCATACACGGGGAGATCATGCAAATTCTACACAGAGATCCCCATTGGAGATTCGAACCTAGAACCTCCTGACTGTGAGGCCAACATGCTACCCATTCATCCACCGTGCGGCCCGTTTCAAGTCACTCAAGCCTACTAAATGTATCATATGACAGCCACACTTACTTCTTCCCACTCAGTAAACAGCACACAAATGCATCACAGTGCTCAAACACAAAATGCTTGAAGAATAAACTCGAAAATATTAAAACACCAAGTGAGTGAACTGAACATGTCTACATAAACTCACCCGGGATAGCCTCCAGCATACCTTTTAAATGGAGCATACTTTTTAAAATGGATGGATGGATAATTCTGCAGGTTTGTTTGGTACGACGGAGTATTGGGGCCACATTGTTTTTTTAAATCTCAAGATTTTGAGATTAAAAGTAATACTTCGTCGTAACAGTACCTTTGACCCAGGCCAGGTTATTTATAACGGGACAGCAAAACAAAGCAATTGGGCACAAACAGATTAGCATGGGTTAGCATCATCTCACTGGTACTTCTTAGTACCCCGCCCCCTCTACATAAGGCCCCCCGTTTCATGGCTGTCTGAAGCAATGCCTGTAAAGTGAAGTTAAGACTTTTATTCTTGTAAAGTTGTGACTTTACTCTCCTAATATTAATTTTTTTCATAAATGTACAATGTTATTGTTGTAAATAACTTTATTCTTGAAATCTGATGATTTTAATATTCCATTGTAACAGGCATTGCCTGAGACAGCTATAAACACGGGGGACTTGTGTAACTTTTGGCCTGGGTCAAAGGTAACATAACTTTTTTTTGTAAAATTACGACTTCTATTTTTATCATAAAATAACAACTTTTAATCTCATTATATTACACCATTTTTTCTTGAAAATTTGGATCTTTTTTTCTTTTTTTTTTTATGCGACCCCATTACTCCATCATAGTTTGGATGATGTCTGAATGAAAAAAAACATACAAAATAACACATTTGAAAGCGTAAAATGTTAAAACAAATGTATACGCAAAAATATTCTGATATTGTTAATGAAATAAGGAGGTCCTTCAACCAGGTCCCTAAATTGGGACCTTTAACTAAAGTATATCTGAAGTAACTCCCAAGTGACTCACACTTTACACAGAACACATGAAGGACATACTTTCTACCTTCTTAATATTTTGCCCCAGGCTAGTCTGGAAAGATAATTTCTTCTTCTCCCGAATCTCTTTGTAAAAGCACACAGAATCCATTACCCCTTTAGGCTTCATTAGCATTCAATAATCTTTATTCTCTATCCTATGGTGGTCGCAATTGGCCAATTTTGGTGGAACTTTCATTTTTATATCTGTGTAGAGATGGGCTATAAGTTGAAGCTTTGAGGCTTTCCTTGAAATCGTGCCGGAACAGATTTGATGCTTTAGTGAAAAGCAACATCTGGTGGAAGACAGAAATCCAAGGAACCCATGTCACTCTTCGGAGTGAAACAGAGGTCGCCGTTGTTGAATCACAAAAAAACTCAGCTCCTTACAAGCCAACATTGTTCAATGACTTGGCGGTTATTATACACACAAGTTAGCACCAAAATAACCTGTCAGGGCAATGACAGCCACCAATCCATTTCAAACTTACGTATGATGTTTCCAATGTAATTGGCCACGTGAAATTTGCAAAACTATACAAGCTCCGAAGCACTATTTTGAAGCTGTGTAATTCAGGAAGTCTGACAAACGCTACGGCTTTGAGGTAATTTTACCATCTCTACATCCATGGTGATAGCTTTCCTTTTCTTTGGAGCACTGCTGAATGTGAGACATAAAGAAGTGCAAAAAGTGACATAAAAAATGGTATCCTTTCTCTGTGTAGCTGTACATGTATCCTTCCACCGCACACTTGAGGCACACGCTGCATTCTGACTGCTGTAACTAGTTCTCCAACGGGTCTTGTGTTGACAGACCAGAATTAAGTTTTTAATTAATTAATAGCACCTTTGTAATCATGAAACGGAACATGGAACATTGTAAACTGAGGATCTGTATCATACTAACTGGGCTGAGTAGTGACAGTATTCTTTTAGTTTTATCTAGGGTTTTTATTTGTACATGCAAATCATAATATGATACATACTGATGTCACTTCTTGTACACTCAATGATTACAAGAGCCCTGCAATGTATGATTTGGGGTATAAAAATAGTATGAAAATAATTTTGACTCACTTAAGCAGGGCAATATGATTTCCACGTTAACGGAAACACGGATTAAAATAGCAGAATTGGCCAATAAAAACGGAATTTTGCGAAAATTGACACAACGTGAATGAAATGCTGTCATTGTAAGGAGAAGGAACCTTCGTGTGGGAAAGTATTTCCCCTGCGAAATTTCTAGTCAGCTACTCCGCCTCTTCCCGACTAAACATGTCAAAATAGCGACCTAGAACACAGGCAAAAGTTGGCTAAAAACTCTCTCACAGAGTAAACAGAAACTAGTTTAGATTAGTTTAGCAGCGCATGCTTGTGCTGTGCGTGTGCGACTCTGGCTGTATGAATGTGTTCTACCGCACGTTACAATGGCCGCTGACGTTGTGTTCTGAGTGAAATAAGGATGAGGGGCACGTTTATTCTTGAAATAAAGGTAACTGAACTAAAAAAATTAAAAGAAAATAAAATTGATTTTTTAGGGCCTTCTACACTTAACCAAGTAAAAATGTCATTTTTGTGTCAGAACGTGCCACACGACATTTCTGGTGTATAAGTCACTCCTTTTTCCTCACGCTTTGGACCATGTGGCTTGTACAGCTAATTTATGGTTACAAACTACATTTCCCATGATACTTAAAGAGAGTGCAGTTTCAGGAAGTAGTGATGTGGACAATGATGTGGAAGCTAATATGATGTTTTCAAGTCTTATGCAGCGATCTCTAACAAAATGTCAGTAAGTGATTAAGTGTAGAATTACTACAGCTTCTGTTTGTATTGCTTGGGCGGCCAACCGTCCACTATCCGCAACTGGTTTCAATAGGGTGGACTACTGAGTGATGACGAGGATACCTCAAGTTAAACGGCTAATTTGCCTTGAGACAAAAGTAGATCCAGGGGTGACACCAAAAAAAAGAGAGAGAGAGACTGACAAAGTGTGTGACAAAGAAATTATGAGCCTGATCAATTGTGATGCTGAAGAAGACAACTTTAGTTTCGAGGGGGAGCATGACGGCAGTGAATGACATTCCTGGTTAACTAGTCATATTACATGCATTGTTCGGCACTGTTTGGAAAAGAGCATTTATTTTTTTTAAAGTTACAAAAATCTTTCTGTATATGATCTTTGTGTAAACTAAATATGGGCATCAGCCTTTATTTAAATCATACGGGTCGTTATCAAGAAATCAATTTAAAACTGGGTTATTTTGGCTTTAACCACAGTGCCATCTGATTGGTTAAGCAAGCTTTTACTTAATATATCGGTTAGCAGCTACTACTAATAATCGGTATCGGTCCTGAAAAAGCTATATGGGTCGATGTCTACTATATATGTTCAAATATTTTTTCCTCTTTATATTTTGTGGGTGCGATTTACATACCTGTGCGCTCTACAATCCGCAAATTGCGGTAACTTTCTTGACTTCCTCTCCCTTTTCAAATGCTGGAGATTCTGCCTTCCTTTTTTCTGTCACTTTCCATCTGTGTTGATGTTGCTGGATGAGTAATTGGAATGTGCACATGTGGTTGTACGTGCATGCACATGTTCATGCATTGGATGGGTGCTGGAGCTGAATGGTCCGAGGAGGCTTTTAATTTTCTGCAGTGTCCCAGCCCCCGCTCCTCTTCACTGGCCTTACGGAAAAATCCAACATGTTCCAACAGGCACATCACAGCGATCAATTACCCCTAACTTTGTAACACACATCGTAAACAACAAATATGCCAAAACACCCCACAATTGAAACATTATGGCCTTGCGGTTCACAAGCATCTGTGAGATGTTGGTTTGATTGGGACCCAACCACTAATTCACGAGCGGACTAATTAACCACAACTATTCTAAATATATAATGTGCTTTATTTATGTCATGGCCAGAAGATGGTCTCCTGTTTGACAAGCATATGTTCTTTTCAAAATAGCAATGAAAAGCTCCCATCTTTAGCAAACATATTGATACAAGATAATTATTCTACAGCAATAAAAGTAAAGTCTTGTCAACACAAAGGCCAGGGTATACGTACAGACAGTGGTTTCCAGTGAAGCCAAGTCAACAATACTTTTCTAATCAGTTACCTGCTGAGGCTATTATTACCTTCCAGCTCACAGTGAAGACATAAAAAATCATAAAACAGATTCTGAAACAGCTTATAATCGTTAAGAGCCTGGTAATCATCCTATATATTTTTATCCCAGTCATTTTTCCGTTGGAGTGGCTTGAATTTGAGCATCATTATTTTTGTCCACTCACGATGGCTATGGTTGAAGTCTGCATATTTATTTAATACTAAATTGAAGATGAAATTTTAGCAATCATGCTAAAGCAGTATTGGAAGTAAAAAAAAATCCTCCTTTTTGAGAAAATCCCTACTCACTGTGAAATGTGGGGATTGGAACACCAATATAAATGAAAGATGAAACACTCTTGATGTACAAAATAATCATCAAGCTTACTTATTTGTTCAGATGATGCACACAGATCAGTGAACAACTTCATGCTCAGTCTCCTTCCTGCTCCGTTCTCCTCATGCTGTGAGGCGTTCAGGCACACTTGACATTGTGAGTGTTACCCGCTAATTGTTTTTGTTTTTATTCAAGTACCCCCTATTACAATTGGTGTACCTTTCCTGTTACTATAAAAAGTTCTTTCTGGAGATGACGGGTGAAAATTTGTCAAAACATGCACCCCTACTGTGTTGCCTGTAGTATTTTTTGATAGTGGGGTTATTAAACAGCATAGTTTGACACCACATTTCAGATTGACTTGAATTTCAAGAATCACCATAGAGTTTGGTTCGCACCTTTTAGGGAAGTAAGGAGCCCATTTCTGTCAAATTTGAGCAGGTAGTAGTGATGCAACCAACTATACTTCTGTGCATTTTGGTGGTTTGGTAAATTGTGTGCCACTTGTTTCTGTTAAGGGTTGCAGTGAGATGGCTGATCTATGGTGTAGCGACAATAGTTCGTGCATTAATGCAGAAATAGATAAATAGAGCTGTCCCCAGACTCCATAAAGCGCTCACCAATGCTCACATTTGGGTCTTATGGTGTACAGTATTGTTCCACTACAAGAATACTGTGAGCCAGCTTGTCTTCTAACACAGTCTAATGATGCAGGAACAAATGTCTATCCACTAACACTCTTTCTCTACGTGCACATCCCTGAATATTGTCATTATTATCCCCCATGTCTTGGCTAACCTGACTCTGAATGTGGGTCACAGGCCGCACAATCACCTGGTAATTACCAGAGAGTAAACAAGCCAAGCCAATGGAGAGGTTTCAATGATTGTCAGGCTGCCACAAAGGGCCCTTCAACTCTAATGAGGAGTAAGTGTGTCATATTATATTGCACAATTGTTGGACTTGACCATCATGATAAATATAGTATCTGTGGCTGCAATGTTATGGGATCAGGGAAAATTTGAGGGGTTATGTGTTTGAATCGGAGTGTAAGCCAGACCCCTCCTCCTTAATGGTGTTATCTGAAATTACCTGACATAGTAAGCCCTTTGCCCATTTTTGAATCAGATGATTCATTGCGCACCGGTCTTTCAGTAGCTATGACACTATGTGCCACCCACGGAGTAAGTTTTGGCCTCATGTTTCGGTCTCATTAAATGGGGCCTTTGTCTACAAGCTACTCTCATTTGTCCCAGCATGCCCACCTATCAGAGAGGTTGACCCCTGCGTCTCTAGTCACGATGAGGTGAGGTCCCTCAATGGTTCTTCTCTGTCCCCTTGTCACTCAATCACTCCTTTGTGCTAGCAGGGCCTGTGGGCTTATATGGACAGTAATGAGACGGAACACTTTGCAGTTTGCCAGAGCAATATGACCCACACAAAGCAAAGGCTATAATAGCACATTGTTTTAAACAAGCTAAGTGAGGTCCTGGGATGTGGTGCTTTCACACTTCACAGAAGCCCCTTTTGCAGCAAATGTACTTCAGTTCCTGGTAAGTTCTCGGCTCTTTGTGTTTTGCATTTACACAGTTCAAAGTAGTCACACAATGAGATACGTATGTTCAGCGCTGCAAACCTCGCCTAAATATTCCAGGAACGTTTAGTGGAACTCGGTTCCTCTAAAATGTCCAGTAACTACAATTCAGCCCCAGTTCCCATGGTCCAAATGCATACAGTTCTTGGGAAAAGTTTCAGTTGCAGTAAAAGGGGCCAAAGCTGACTTACAGAGCTGGGCTGGTAAAAACTTGTTGCTAGTCAGGCCAAGTTAGAAAAGTTGTTTGCCACATAGCTGCGAAAGAATTTTGTCGTTATTGCTGCACTGAAAGAGTACAGTAGTGTTCAAAATAATAGTCCAATGTGACTGACCAGATTAATCACTTTCATTAATATATTTTATTGTTACATGGCAAACAAGTTAACAGTAGGTGCAGTAGATTCTCAGAAAACAAACATGACCCAATGATATGCACTTTCTTAAGCCTGTGCAATTAGGCAATTAGTTGAAAGTAGTGTGTTTGAATCAGGTGGCCCCTATTTAAGGATGAAACCAGTACTTGTTGAACATAAATGTCTCTGAAAGCCTGAGGAAAATGGGTCATTCAAGACATTGTTCAGAAGAACAGAGTGCTTTGATTAAAAAGTTGATTGGAGAGGGGTAAACCTATGAAGAGGTGCAAAATTATTTCATCTTTTCAGCTAAAATGATTTCCAATGCCTTAAAATTGAGAGCAAAACCAGAGAAACGTGGCAGAAAACGGAAGACAACTATCAAAATGGATTTAAGAATAACCTGAATCGCAAAGGCCCACCCAATGATCAGCTTCAAATCCAGTCTGGAGTTACCTGTAGGTACTGTAACAGTTAAGAGGACATCCGTGTAAAGCTAATCTAGTTACAAGGAAGTTCCTCTGTTAAAAAAAGGCATGTGCAGAAGAGGTTACAATTTGCCAAAGAACACAGCGACTGGCCTAGAGAAATGGAGGAACATTTTGTGGACTGATGAGAGTAAAATTGTTCTTTTTGGGTCCAAAGGCTGCAGACAGTTTGTGAGACGACCCCCAAACTGTGAATTGAAACCACAGCACACAGTGAAGCATCATGATATGGCCATGTTTCTCCTACCGTGGTGTTGGGCCTATTTATCGCATACCAGGGATCATGGATCAGTTTGCATATGTCAAAATACTTGAAGAGATGTTGCCTGATGCTGAGGAGGACATGCCCCTGAAATGGGTGTTTCAAAAAGACAATGACCCCAAGCACAATAGTAAACAAGCAAAATCTTGGTTCCAAACCAACAAAATGAATGTTATGGAGTGGCCAGCCCAATTCCCGGATTTAATCCAATTGAGAGCTTGTGGGGTGACATCAAAAATCCTCTTTCTGAGGCATAACCAAGAAATGTTAATGAATTGTGGAATGTTGTTAAAGAATCTTGGAGTGGAATAACAGCTGAATGGTGCCACAAGTTGATTGACTCCATGCCACACAGATGTGAAGCAGTTATTCTACACTTGTTGCTAGTATTATCAGTAAAGATAATAAATATAATACATTTCATTTAGAAGTGCTTTTATAAAAAAGCAAATGCACTTTATAATATTGCAAGCAAATGAAAGGAATACAATGTACATTATTGCAATAAAATAACATAAATATCAGAGAGTTAAAATGAAAAGAATTTGTCAGTTAATAAACCACTTGGAGCTCAAAGAGAACCATGACAAAGCTGACAGCATGCAAGTGATTGGCTGATAGGACATGTGACTGAACAAAGTAGGCCTACAGCAGTATGTGAACTGATGGAGCACAGGGAATTTTTCCTATCATGTTTTTTTGGATGATTTAGCAGAAAACTGCCTAGAAGTATGCCGTGGCAGAACTAACATTAATTTAATCGGTACCCAGAGCACAGGCATGATCTGAGCTTGGACCCCTGGGGTTCTGGCAAGTGATCAACCAGTGAAACCACAACAGAGAGGCCAGGCTGGGGTGTGTTTGTATATAAGAAGAGGGGGCTTTAGTGAACGCAATTAATATTACCAGTTTACAGACTTCTTACAGTACTTTACAGGCAGCGTGTGGGTGTAACTGCGGTTTTTGTGGAAAGTTGTGACAATAACTCTAGAGTGACTCAACAAAGGCATTGCTTTGAAAGCAATGCTATTATCTTCCGACACACTCGTACACAGGATTAATGCTCTCAACAACAACAACTAACAAATCACATCAGAGACCCAGTCGTATTTGCTATCCTCAGATACTACCTGGTAATGGGGAAGACCAGAGGATGGCGCTCTCTTTCTTTAAGTACTGTATCTGGAGATGTTGGTGATCATGGCATGCCACAAATCTCTTACTATCTTTCTACAAACTTTTACAAAAGGGAGCTTTTTTTAATAATCTTTCTTGGAGATAAGTGAAGTGGTTCTTCATTGACTTGGATCACCATAACGCCCATCAGCAAGATTTCATTAGGGTTATGTCGTTGACACTGTCAGTGTCACCTGACAGCTTCTGGACTCCTGTTATACCTGGAATCTTCCTTTAGCTGTCAGCTGTCGACTCACTGATCTTATGTATCATATGGGAGTACTTTTTGATGGACCCCACCCAAGAACCTTCAGGTTATGGTGCTGAGCCCTTAATGCCGTCCTTTAAATCTGTAAATACTAAGATAAGAAGACGTTAACTCAACACAAGGTGCAGTTTTTGAATTCTTATTATTAAGGAATTTAAAAATCCAAACCTACATGGCCGACCAGCCCAGGGTGTACCCCGCCTCACGCCCGAAGTCAGCTGGGATAGGCTCCGGCATACCCACGACCTTAATGAGGATAAGCGGTATAGAAAATGGATGGATGGATGGCAAACCTACATGGCCCTGTGTGAAAAAGTAATTACAACATAACTAAGATAATTCAGATCTATCAGTCTGAAAAAAGTTAGTTAAAGTAGGGCCCTATGATTTTCCCATTAACGGAATCGCAGACGGAATCGCAAAATTGACCAATAAATACTGAATTTTCTCTTAGATGCGGAATCTCGGACTTTTAGCTTGACATGGGTTGCCACAACAATAGTCCGTGTTAAAGATTTTTGTGTCTGTAATAAACGCCTGTTTTTCCGGCGATCAAGTCTGGTGCTTGTGTTTCTCATCCAACATTGCAGTAACAGTGGAATACTACATTTCATGTGTCTTCTGAATGCTTTGTATTCGTGTTTTACTTCATTTAGCAATTTTTATGTTTGAAAATGTTTGATTTTAGAAAAAATAAAATGTGCTTAAATATATATATACAGTAAATGTAATCTTTACGGATTTACCATTCGCTTAAAAAAAAAACTTAGAATATAACTACTAAGAATATAAAACATTTTTCAGTAATCCTTTAAGCGCGATATTGGCTAAAAGAGACACTTTTATTTTCATTCGTATTTGTCTTTTAGGTTTGTTCATCTTATTTTGTTTTTTGTTTAATGTATTTTATTTAAAAGGTCTTGACATTTCAATTGCAAGATTAAATACTATGACATTATTATGCCATATATCCTTATTACATTAATGAAAGAAATGGTCTGAAAATAATGTCCACAATAATATTGCTTAATGGCAATAATTTCTAGGACAATCATTGTCCTGCAAAATGACAGTCATGTCATCGGTTAGCTGCTACAGATAATGCTGAAGTTGGAACGCAACGTGCTGTACAAAGTTCCAAATAACAGAGAGAAAATATCAGACTTCCCTGGGGAGTTTTAAAGGATGTCTTTAAATGACTAGAATACTTAAGTATATCCATCACATTAGTTTTGGTTTGACCACGTTTTTTCCCATGGATTGTGAATGCATCATTGGGCAGAGGTGACTCACGTTATTAGTGGCCTGTGGTCCAACGCAGCACCCTGATTGGGTCAATGGAGGGTGTGTTTGCAGCGAGGCTCGCTTGTAACTGACATCAGTTGAGCAGGAGATTCCAGTTTGTGGTCGTAGGTCTCTTGGAAACATGTAAACCCTCCAGAGGCGTGTGCCATGGTGCATTACACCCTCCGATGCGAGTTACTCTAATCCAGCAGACATTAAATACTGCAGCATTGCACTTTCCACTCTCTTCCCGTGGACCTTAAGTCAATTTGTGGCGGGCAGTCTGGAACATTATTTTTAACGATAATTAAGTGATGTTGTTAAAAAACCATCCATGTGGATATCGCATCAAAACGGTGCTGCTGAATCAAATCCAGATAATAATGACAATTTAATTGAAAGGCTTAGATTCTAAATGCACAAGCTCCTGGATAAAATACTGCAGCAACTTATGGACAATTAATTCCACAGCCTAAAACCTCTGTTAAAATGACATACATGGCAGTCCTAAGATAATAGCTATCTGTATTTAGAGCTACAAGGCATTAGCAGTCCAATTCCAATCATCGATCCATTTTCTATACCATTTATCCTCACTAACCTGGCGGGGTACACCATGGACTGGTCGCCAGTCAGTCACAGGGCACACATATAGACAAACAACCATTCACACTCACAGCCATACCTAATAAATGCATAATAATCTGTCAAGTATGAACCCTTATATCAAATTCAGATTGTGCATTTCTTAAATAGAATAAACACAAGCTATTATGTTGGGTTTTTTTTAGGTGAAGTTGGTTTGGTGTTTTAATTAAGGCAACAATTTGTATTTGTGGGTCCCCCTGGAGGATTGGAATCCTAGTGCACTCTAGTCACTGGAAACATTTGAAATACCTCTGCTCCCTCTGTGCACTGACAGTTTTTCCCGCATGTCAGCCTCAAAAATGCCTTCTACTCACCCCCTTTCAAAGCACCATTTTTACACTGTCTGTTAACATTTCATCTCCAAATGTTGTAGTGGAAACATTTACCTCATTTTAATATGTCCGAGCAGAGATCTTAAAAGTGTAACTCTATCCAAGCTAACTTAGGGGGCTGTATGCAGCAGGTTCCTCCACCTCCCCCTCCAAACATACTGCAAGCATTATACTGTTGCCCGCCTCTTCCTGCGCTGAGTACGTAAACAAAACGCCTCCCAGCTAGTTATGTTTGTTGCCAGTTTGTGATAGCAGTTTGGCAAAGTTTAGCTACTAAAGTTAGCTGTCATTGTTATTTAGCCCATCATAATGACACAAATTGTCGGTGGCTTCTCTAAGGCTGCGTTTGTGTGTACATGCACGTGCTTTCTCACAGTCAGTTATTTTATTTGGTCAGAACAAAGAATGTTAGTTTTTCATTTCTACATAATGGCCACAAACGATGCGAACAGCCACTTTGATATATTTTTCCCATGAAAGCTAAATCCAATCCAGTGTAGGTCAATATGTGTAATATATTGATTACTAATGAATTAATTTTACATTTTAAAATAATATGAAACAAGCTGCAGGCTGAAGATGGCTCCCTGGCTGTGCTTCAGACACCACAGATTGTGCTAATACGCTTAAATCTGTACTCTTGCTGAAATATTAGACACATGCATTGCATTAAACACCACAGTATGCTTATCAAGTCAAATAGGATTATGTTTTATTTATTTTTGCATAGTTTTCCAAACCCTGCTTGGTCATCCAAGAGCCCCCTTCCTGCCAACTTACTCGTGAATATTTCTTTTATAGCTCCACAGTTTTATGGCAAAATGGGTAACTTTCCCTAACCACGCCCCCAAAGCCTTGGACGTGGATGTCTTCGTCTCTGATTGGCGGAGAGACGCCGAGCGACAACACCTGCTTAACTCCTTCATCCAAATTGACACCCGGGACTCAGAGCAATATAGGCAGCATCCGCGGCGCTGCATGCAGTTAGTTCGACACCGGGCCGCAGCCGCGCGGTTCCCCGCTCCAAGGTGAATCCTCACACGCATCTGCACGTACGCGCACCCACTGGCGGATCTTCGCCGGCAAGCGGGGCACTGTGTCCACAGACGCGATGTTGCTAAAAGTGGCCTTGGCGCTGCTGCTTCTATCCGTAGTGGAGCAAGTCGTGGGCTCGGATAATATCGACATTTTCGACACTCCACCGGAGAAGCCTGCCATCCATAAAGGACGTCTGTCCCTGCAGAACACAGGTAAGCAACACATGATCGGCGGTTCTGCGGGGGAGGCGGTGTGACACGTGTGTACAGCGGGGGGAGGAGTGCATGCATGTATGCAAAAGTCACGTCAGCCTGCTCGGTTTAAACTAATCCAGGCACACGACTTGCACGGAAAGGTGATATCTTGTAAATAATCTAGGACAGGAATCCAATATGTTAGTAAACTATTAATAGTATGGCCCGAAGCAGGGGTGACCAAAGTGTGGGCCGGGGGCCATTTCCAGCTGCACCTTTTTGTTTATTGTCCCGCAGCAAGAAAAAAGAAATCAAGAGTAAAAATAAGAAAAATAGACCAAAAAGTTGAAATGTTGATATTAATAACAATAATGATAATATCAGTTGTCATCTGCAACACAAAGTTGATACGTTTATTTTTTAACTATATGAAATGTATTGTGAGGCTTTTTTTAAACGAGAATAAAGTTGCCTAAGGTAATTGGAGCATGGATACACACAATGATCTTTGTGCTTCAAAGATGGTATCATTTTGTACTGTTTGACTTCTGTAAAGCATCTAGTTTTTGATTTGCGATATTGTTTAATGGTCTTGAAACATGCTCCTTCTGTTCCTAATCTGAATATTACAGGCTAATCTTCTTGCATAAAATGGACAAACTCAGAGGCAAGTTTAATAACAGCAGCGTGTAACTCAATGCAGTGGCCAAGCTCGCACGATCCAAGCACATTCTTACGATGCCAAAACAAGCACTGCTGACAGAGGCTCACTTGCTGACATGATGCTGACATTTTACTGAGGTCCAACAGCTGTGATTTTGCTAACTGCAGATCCTAAAAGGAAGGCAGCCAAATATCGAGATTGATGATATCTGCGGTTTGCTCCTGCCATTCATTCATAGCTACGGTACACAATAATGTGGCAGCCTGTACTAGATGTTTGTATGTGTATTGTACGTGTTGACAACCAGGTAACAGCACCGTACGTGCACTCTAGAATCCCAAAGTAAACGTCTGCAATGCACCATGCCAGTGTTCTATGCAGGGTATTTCTATATGTACTAACAGCAACAAGTGTGGAGCAGTTGGGAGATATTTTAATGCAACTCAGTCAGTGCAAAAGTCTAGTTACACCTTTTAATGAACCGCTGCCTCCTCTACCCGTGTTCTCTCTTCCCAGCCGAGATTCAGCACTGCCTGGTGAGCGCTGGAGACGTTGGCTGCGGCGTGTTCGAGTGCTTCGAGAACAATTCCTGCGAGATACGAGGGCTACAGGAGATCTGCATGACGTTCCTGCATAATGCTGGCAAATTTGACTCTCAGGTATTACTAGACGGTTTGCAAAAACTGTATAACCAGGGGGCAACATTCCTTTTCACTGACTCGCTGACGCAGACTCCTCCGTGAACAAATTTGTTTATTTCCGTTGTTGCATGCCGCCAAAAAAAGGACAACCTTTTGTAAATATGCACTTGGGTGGACGCGTACACAGTTAGGCCCGAGGGTCAAGCTGGCTTGCCAAAAGTCCATCTAACATGCAAATACAGCTATTTTTAACTGTAACATGCAAACTGTCTCTTTTGCCACTAAACTGAGCTGCATAGTAATTGTGTCTTTTCCAGAAGTGACTTTCTTCCCTTTGCTGACAGCTAAATTGGCTTTATAGTTCAGGGATATGAACCAGGGTAAGGAGCCAGATGAGGTGGTTCGGACATCTGGTTAGGATGCCTCCCTGGGGAGGTGGTCAGGGCACGTCCGATCGGTAGGAGGCCTTGGGGAAGATCCAGGACACGTTGGAGAGACTTTGTCTCTCAAGTGGTCTGGGAATGCCTTGGGATCCACCGGGAGGAGCTGGACAAAGTAGCTGGGGAGAGGGAAGTCTTATCCGACCCCACCTTTATAAGGGAAGAAAATGGATGCATGGAAGGGTTCAGGGTTATAGCAGCATCTGTTACACCTGGGCAGATTTATTTTTTTAGGTGTCCTCAGAGTGGGGAAAGTATGTTAAAAATGTAATGCTCTTAAAAAAAAAAAACCACATATGTGGGATGCGTCACATGTACTCCACTAAAATACCCCATTGCTATAAAAATCAGCTTGTACTGGTGATGAAATACTGTCTTCACCGAATAACATGACCGCATGTCTGTGCACAGGGGAAGTCCTTCATCAAAGATGCTCTGAAATGCATGGCCCATGGGCTTCGGCATAAGTTCAGCTGCATCAGTAGGAAGTGTGTGTCCATTAAGGAGATGGTGTTCCAGCTGCAGAGAGAGTGTTATATCAAACATAACCTTTGCTCAGCCGCTAAAGAGAATGTGGGCGTGATGGTGGAGATGATCCATTTCCAAGATCTCTTCCCTAAAGGGTGAGCAGACACTGTTTTTTTTAAAAAAAAGAAAAATGGCCTTTGACTTTTATCTGTTTGCTTACGCTTTATCAGTATTCCTTGTTTAGTCAAAGTATTTGACCTTTATTTGTGCAAACACTATCTAATTTATTGGCTTCACTCTGCCCAGTCCTTATGTGGAGCTGGTGAATATTCTGTTGGGCTGTGGAGAGGAAGTGAAGGAGGAATTAACCCGCAGCGTCCGACTCCAGTGTGAGCAGAACTGGGGAGCTTTGTGCGACAGCCTCAGCCTCTGCTCCTCACTGACCCCGTCACCCTCCGGTTCAGCCGTCGAACACCGCCGCCCCTTGCCCCCGCACCCACCTCAGCCAGAGCACCCACGCCCCCTGCGAAACGGGGACAAGGGCAGTAAGGCGGCTTTCCACTCCCACCCTCGCGGTCGCAACCAGGGACTGCGACGCCAGGGTCCAGATGCTAGAGTGGTGGCTGAGCAGGAAGACCCCGAGGCCACTGGCCTCCAGAGGTGAAAATGCAGGAGATTACGACACTGATAACCCCAACACCATTTGAATAGCACACTTTCAGACTAATGGACATTTCTACATGATCACACCCCCACACAAACACAGAAAGAAAACAAACCCCTTTCCTGAGGTTTTTTCTTTTTAACCCTTCCAGTCATTCCAGCAGTCCCACATGGTAAAATTGCAGGGTAATTGTGGCATAGCATGTATAGTCACGCCTGACTGTAGGCCACTTTTTTAAATGAATAATGATCGTTATTATCATGAGTATTTGGTTTGTTAAGACTTTAATATAGCATTTCTCTAGTCATACTTACTGTAAGATTTGACTATCTTTGTATTATTTATTTTATTCTTCATGCATTGTTGAAATATCGAAATGTACATAGGAAAAAAAATCAATCTATATTTATATGAACATGTATAAATATAGCTAAACTAGCCAATAGCTATAATATGTTTGAAATAGTATATGGTGTGCCGTTGTTGTCCTTACAGTATTGCAACTATCACGTTGTTCTGTAGATATGTAACATACATCCTTTGTTGTTTTCAAACGGGAATGTGTATTGTAATGTATAGATACTTGATAGTGAAATACACATTGTACAGGTTTGAAGTCCAGTTCCGGCACATATCAATAACCATAGTGCATAATAGCCATGATGAACACATGTTAAAGTGAAAATGACATAATTGATACACACATTTGTTTTTGTCTCTCCAACGGCTGACAGAGGGGTATTATTTCAGACTAAGCGAAACATTTCAAAGTAAATGCAGAAGTAGTTGTGTCATTATTTAAACAGGGCCGAGAAACGTCAGTCTTAAACTGTTCTTGTCCCTGTGACTACATCTTCTATGTTTACAGTCACACACAAAAAGGGGCCTAAACACGTCAATGAGGCAATGAATGTTCACTTTTTTATGAGCCACAACCAATTATGATATTGCACTTTTGACAGCTTTTGTTGGACTGCTCAAAGTTAAACCGTGCGACCGCTAAACTTCATTTAATTTGAGCAAGTCTCCCTCAGCCACCACGTTCTCTACGTCATTGCTCCTCATTGTTGCCTTTCTTCTGACATAGACCCTTCTTTGCATCTTTTGGAAATCAGCCCCTCACCAGGTCATACAGGAAGGCCTGTTATTGCGTCTGTTTGAGATGCAGGTGATGCAGAAAGGACCCAGGAACTGGGTTAAGTCCACACACGGGGTACTGTTATTCTAAATGTTATATTTACAGATACTAGAGAATTCCACTGGGCTACAGCCAAGAGCTTGCAACACCAAACTGGCCTGTGTAGGAAGAAGCAGAGAGATAGACCTCTTTTCTTTTTTTTTCTTAAATCAAATTCTTCCTTCAGGTCATTGACACACGCGTTTGACCTTTGTAAGGCCAGTTGTGGTGGAAGTGAGGCACTAGTAAGTGAGTAAAGTACAATCAACACACCTTTCTGTTTCATCCAATGTAGAAGTTGTCCCTGTTATATTTTTTTGTGTGGAGGTTGGGATTCCAGTGACATCCCAGCATAAGACATAAGCTATATTTGATTGAAACTGTACTGTATATGTGTAATGTGACTTTCTTAATGTAGTGGCCTTGCTTTTCAGACAATAAACTAACTGTGTTCCTTGCAGTATCAGCGCTACATCACCACCATGTTGTCCTACATTTAAGCTTATGATCCAATAAGTATTTTTGGACTCATGCCAGATGTATCTTGTAATCATTAAAATTTTTGTGTCTTTATTTTGTACAGTACACCTTGTGGCTTTGTGTACGCTTTTTGGCAAACATGTAAGCAGAATATGATGGGGCATAAGTTTCTAGACAGGTCGACCGTCTCAGGTGTACACACAGGTTAAAAGACACCCCGTTCTCATCTGTCAGGCCGCCACCACAGTGTTTCAAGTTTCAGGCACTGGAAATATCCTGCCTATTAAAGGGTCCAAGCATTGACATCATCAGCTCCGGGCGAGCCTACAGTGTCGGTTTTTATGGGAGACAACACTTATGTCACAGAGCTGGGATTTAATGGCGGGACGTGCAGCAAAGCTTGAGGTCATCCTCACAACAAATGTAGGACAGCTAAGCTCACATTCGCTGTGGCTCTAAATGGGGATCTGGCACACCAACGTTGTTTTTGTTTGTGTGACCGGGAATGGAGAAGACCACATGTCAAATAATCAGATAGCGTACCATAACATAACTTGCACTCCGTCTGTGCCTAAGACAAATGGCATGGGTGAGGGTGTAATGACACCAAATGGCCTCTGGGTGGTGACATTTCTCTAATACTGTATTTCAGTGACGTCCCAGCTAGGGCGGTCAACATGGGGGAGGTGGGAATTTGGAACGGTATCTGTATCTGGGCTTTTGCAAAATTGTGATCCCCCTTTTATTGATATATACAAGTTATTAAATATGACGTCATAAATGTTAAGATAACATGTATGTGTTATCTTGCAAGTTCAATAATGAGGTTGTTCTAATCAAACTACGCTCACTTTGCAAACATGCAAAACTTTTATTTCCACCTGCTAAGACCCGCAAACGGTGAACGTTGCCATTGCAGGCTATTGCTAAGCAACTCATTTGTAGAATGAAAAAAATCAGACCAATGGATTAGAAATGAGAGGCAGGAGAGGCAAAAAAAAGTTACAGGCTAAGCCTTTGGTTGCACCACAGTAAATTTGAAATAAAACATGTTGCAGGTTTTATTTCAAATCTGTTGGGGTGCATGTCCCATTTCCCTTAAAGAGCTCAAATGTAAGACTAAAGTATCATGTTGCATTAAACATTAAATAACACTCTCACCTGCCGTTTAAATTACGAATAGTTTGGACGGGAACACACATCTGAAACTGATTTAAATCATTTTGGTAATTTGATATACAGTACTGTCTCACCACATCGTGCTTTGAATGTCAAGGTTCACTTTATTGCATTTTTTCAAAAGTATATTAATAAATTATGCAATTACTATACATTTCCGCATCAGTTGGCCACTTAACAGCAGTGTTGTCTTACCTTTGCCCCTCTCCCTGTGCAACCAAACTGCCTCTAACGCTTTATTTGATGACAAGCTTTTTTCCACCATTAGAAACATGGTGTCACGTTTCATTGCCTGCTTTTGTTTTCAAAATGGGTGCCTTCCTGCATCCAAAGTGCCTCCAAATCCGCTCAACCATCCATTTTGTATGCCGCTTGTCCTCACTGGAGTCGCGGGGGTACGCTAGAGCCAACCCCAGCTCATTTTTGGCGAGAGGCGGGGTAAACCCTGGACTGACAAACAACCATTCACATCCATGCCAATGAACAATTTAGAGTCTCCAATTAATCCAGTACTTCTCAAATAATTGGGGTGGGTGCCTCTGGGGGGGGGGGCACGGTGCAAAGGAAGGGAGTACTTTCGATGTTAGCATGTCCAAATGTATCCTACTCAACTTTCAATGTGACTCTTGAATACACTTATATGCTTCACAGCTCTCAGTTTTGTTGCATTTTCCTAGTTTGTTTAAAGTTCAGTTTGCACAGTACAGATAAATAAATAGATATGATCAGTTTGCCAATAATATTTCAAATGGGGGGCCTAACCCAACATACATGTTTTCCGAATGTGGGAGGAAGCCAGAGTACCCGGAGAAAACCCACGCACGCACAGAGAGAACGTGCAAACTCCACACAAAGATGCCCAAACGGAGATTCAAATCCTCTGACTGTGTGGCCAACATGCTAAACACCAAGCCACCGTGCAGCTGCATCCACATCATGGCAAATATTATCCATTATAATTCTGGTTTTACTTGACTGATTTAAGGTTCTTATAAGGATAACATATTGACAAATAAAAGCTCATATTTTGCTTGAAGCATGTTGAGTCACCGTGATATTAGTAAAGATGACCTCTTAGTCACACAGCATGCGGACCTGAACATGCCGCACTCTCATGGTTGGTATGGCAACTGAGCTCTATCAATATTGAAATGACTAGAGAGGAGGCAGAGCAGCAGAAAACTGTCCTGTTAAGCGAGAAACCTGATATAATTTAGCAGCTTGGTGTCTATCTCTGTGGGAACTAATAAATAAATGACTAGTTGCCCAGGTTACATGGATGAATCATTTAAAGAACAGTCTGTAATGAATGGTTGTGCTCTATCTTGTATTTACAATCTTGTATACAAAGAGTTGGTATCAGGTTTGTGTATTTATTGAATTGTACTTACTATACGGTTAGAAGATACTGTATGTGTGTTAAGTATTATTTGTTACAGAGTGAAACATCAAAAACAGCAGGGAGCATCCGCCCGTTGTTGTTATAAGAAACCAGTAGCTCAGGGCAGACTGTCATTAAACCACCCCAACAGGCCTTGCAGCACATGTGAGTGGGTTGGGTGGAGAGTGTTACTACCACAGGACACAGAATGAAATGTGACTCTGGGAATGGGACACTCACAAGCAACTTTCCCTTTTTAGACCATAGCATGTTATATTATTATTAGATATTTTAGCATTACACTTGTACATATAATATTGCAAAATATTATTTGGATGTGTTATGCCAAATCAGTGTTGCAGAATACAAGACCTTACCAGAGCAGGTCAAATAAGCATGTTTGGGTTGAACAGGTTTAACACAAGTAATCTTACTCCACTGAATAATGCAAAGAGCAGGACAGACGGTCTTTTTCCAGCTGCTGTAAAAGTGAGATCAAAAGTTTAAACTGAAATATGCACACTTGTGTGCTAAAAACACTTTTAGTGATAATTCCATGAGGTTCTGATGACCCTACAACAGGGGAGTCCACCAAAGGCCACATATTGGAAATGAAAAAATGACAGGGCCCACTTTGTTTATTAAACGTGCTAAAGCCAACCAATGTAAGTCACAATATGGAAAGAAGTCAAATATATGTAAAAGAAAAACATCACATTTTTGCATTATATTTGGCAACGCAAATAACAAGTACTACTGTAACATTAACATTCAACCATTTCAACTTTTTGTTGTGACATGCTACATAACACATTTATTATTTAAATATGACGTAGTCTAAAACAAACAAATATGTAATAGTTTTCTTCTCGAATGAAATGCAGTAAGAAATATTAAATGGCCATACTTAAGAGGTAACTTAAATGTTTGCCGAGCAAGGAAGAGACTAATGTCAGAAATGACTTTGTCGTTTTTAGAGAAATAATCCATCAAGATTTTCAATCAAACTTTTTCCAATGAGGACCACATACAGAAATATTAAATGACTTGGTGGCGGTGGTGGGAAGGGGGGAGGGTACATTTTATGAATATTCTGTGCATTTGTAGAAACTGATTGACATTTTATGCTAAGTGTAAGGTAAACTGTAGCTCATTCATTCATTCATTTTCTATGCCGCTTATCTTCATTAGGGTTGCGGGTATGCTGGAGCCTATCCTAGCTGACTGTGGGCGGGAGGCGGGGTACACCCTGGACTGGTCGCCAGTCAATTGCAGGGCACTATGCTAAACTTTCTTAACAAACATGAACATATGAACAATGTGTGATAGGCGACACAGCAAAGCAAATGTGCGTAATATCTGATAATAAATTTGTTTTTATAGGGTTTGCATGTTCTCATGTTGTTTGCTTTTAGTGTGGCTTCATTTTTTCAAACTTGAAAAAACAATGTTAAGTAATAATTTGAATGAATGGATAGAGATGGGCGGTAATCTTGATTAATACTCATAAAGGCAACCTTTACCACCCTGTCAGTATGATATCCATCCATCCATCCATTTTCTATGCCGCTTATCCTCATTAGGGTCATGGGGATGCTGGAGCCTATCCCAGCAGACTTTGGGCGAGAGGCGGGCTACACCCTGGACTGGTCGCCAGTCAATCACAGGGCACATATAGACAAACAACCAGTCACACTCACATTCATACCTATGGACAATTTAGAGTCACCAATTAACCTAACATGCATGTTTTTGGAATGTGGGAGGAAACCGGAGTACCCGGAGAAAACCCACACACGCACGGGGAGTACATGCAAACTCCACACAGAGATGCCAACGGAGATTTGAACCCAGGTCTTCCAGATCTCCTGACTGTGTGGCCAATGTGCTAACCACTCAGCCACCGTGCGGCCATCAGTATCATATGTAATTTATATTAAAACTTTCGTTTTAAGTTGCCGCTTTTCTAACGTAGCTTCTGACTGTGGACTTATTCTCGCTATGGTTATGACAGAATCAGGAGATTACGTATTATTTGTTTATTTGCCCTATAAACAATGCCGAAAAGCTGCGCAATGTGAATTAATTGTGTCGTGTTTTCATTGTTCGTCAGAGGAATTAAAGTTTTATCGAGACTCGTTTATTTATGTTTTCTCCAAATTCTTAATGCAGCCTAGTTGTGTACTAACAGTTGATCTGCAGTGCCCCAGTTTAAATAACAATATACACTGCTCAAAGATATTAGAGGAACACTTTGAAAACACATCAGATCTAAACGGGGGGAAAATGATATTGAATATCTTTTCTGATAATAAGTAGGTAATGTATTAGTAACAAAATGATGCCACATAATTTGATAGAAATGAAAATGATCACACCTATGGAGGGGGGAAATCAAAGACACCCCAAAAAAGAAAGTGCAGCAGACTGGTCCATTTTGCCAAAATGTCATTGTAGCAACTCAAAATGATTCTTAGTGGTTTGTGTGGCCCCCACGTGCTTGTACGTATGCCTGACAACATCAGGGCATGCTCCTAATGAGACCACAGATGGTGTCCTAGGGGACTCTTCCCAGATCGGGACCAGGGCATCACTGAGCTCATGGACAGTCTGAGGAGCAACCTCACAACAGAATTACACATCTAACACCGCATGAGATGCTTACGGGTCGACCCATGCCAGCACCACATTTAAGAGGATCATATAAAGGACCTCCACTTGAGCAGTTACAGCAGGAACTAAAAGACTATCTAAAACAATTAACTGCCATATATAAAGCTATCTATGTGTAGGAGAAAAGCAGGGTTCCTGAGTCCACGGAGGCGGCAGACGGCTTGGTGGTGCCTGGCGACCAGGTGTACATCAAAGTGTACGGTTGGAAGTGGCACGAGCCAAGACAAGAGGGCCCCTACAAGGTGGTCCGAGCAACACCAACGGCGATCCAGGTTGAGGGAAGCACGACGTGGTACCATGCAGGAAGAGATACAATGTCACTTGAATGGTTCACAACAAAACTTGGGTACTGGGGTGCCAAACTGGCAAAGATGGGAATAATTGTAGTAGTAGTTCTGAAACTAATATGCTTGTTACTTTGTTGCATCATACCCATTCTGAAGAAATTACTAATTAAGACTTTTGTAAGACAGATGACTGTGCTGGCGGCTACTAAGGTGGCAGAGGCCCAGCTGGCGCAACTGGTGGTTGAAAAGCCTGACCTGTTTCCCAATCTGGATACTTTCGATGACGACAGGGACTCAGAAGACTCACTTAGCCATGAGGTATGATTGATAATGTGATTGGGAAGGACACTGGACATTGACCTGACCACCGTCGTCCAAAATTACGATATGCTGAGGCCTCGCCACGAACTATATTAACATTGCTTGGAAAACCGCCATGCCAAGGACTGGACTGACCTAGAATTACAATGGACTTGGTAGGACTGAATAACAATGCAAACACACGTACATCCTAGCGACATCAGCCAGTAATTATCAATAACTATACTCTTTCAGTTATTCAACATATTCACCGCACACACGTACATAGATACTCAGCAGTTCAGTTACGCTACAGCCTTGGTTAACTGTACACCTATACACTGAGTCAAGCAGTTATCTAAACAATGTTTTAGGGGAGCAAGTGTTACACATTCTGTTCAGTATCATCATGTTATCATCGTTAGGATATTTCACTACGCTACAGAAATCAATAAGACACAGGCAATAAATATACTCAATAGTACTCCATAAATCATAGGGAGTAGTTGACAGTCAGGCTAGTATGAGGCACACCACTAGATATAGGAAGGGATTGTTCCAGCAGATGTGGCGCCATCCAGTTGGTCTGCATCCATGGATTGGGACCAGGATGGCTGAGACGGAACATCGGAACGAGCCATGGTCGGGGATGGAGCCAAACCGAGAGGAAACAACGCCCATCCCGGATGCTGGCGACGAGGAAGGGGTGTGATGAGCGCCCTCCTCCGACATGTGACATGCCAAGTCACCAACTCATTTCAACGAAGGAAGCCCCGCACCACAAAGGGTCCCTCCAGATGACAGCGTGCTGATCATCGGCGGGTGATCGGTGAAAGGGACTGAAAATGGCCAACACCGTTCTTACAGAGGCATAATAATCCTCTGTGCGGTGAATGATGTGAGCTGAAAACTGCGCTCACAACCCACTTTGCCCCTACCCAGGGACAACTCACTGCCCAAAAACTTTCGCCTCAACACCCACTTGCCGGAACAAGTATGCACCACAAACTACAAAAACTTCACGCGTGAATGTGATTAGAATTGGACAAGATGAAACGATTGATGCCCGAAGAGATGGCTTGTGTTGTTTGGGGGTTTGGGACCCCCAAAAGGGGGCAATATATTGTGAAATTGTGAACTCCAGATGCTTAGTTATACAATGTGTGTTCAGTCACATGTGTTGTGCCAAGAAGTGTACCAAAACATGTCCTGTTAGGGAGAAGCTTCCAGGAAAGTACGTGCAGATTGTGTTGTGCCAAAAAGTGTACAAAACATGTCCTTTTATGGAAAGGAGTCCAGGAAAGTACGTGCAGATCGTGGTGTGCCAGAAGTGTATAAAAGACGTGCAAATAAACGGGGGGGCCTTTTTCCTCTACTACTGATGTGGTGCGTTTGGCTTCATCATTCTCCACAACAGCAGTGCTGGATAGACCTAAACTTAATGTCCCAGAGGTGTTCTATTGGGTTTAGGTCAGGTTAACGTGGGGACCAGTCAATGGTATCATTTCCTTCATCCTCCAGGAACTGCCTGCATACTCTAGCCACATGAGGTCGGGCATTGTCGTAGACCAGGAGGAAGCCAGGTCCCACTGCACCAGCATAGGTTCTGACAATGGGTCCAAGGATTTCATCTTGATACCTAATAGCAGTCAAGGTGTCATTACCTAACCTGTACAGGTCTGTGCATCCTTCCAGGGATATGCCTCCCCAGACCATCACTGATAGACCACCAAATTGGTCATGCTGAATGATGTTGCAGGCAGCATAATGTTCTCCACGGCATCTCCAGACCCTTACATGTCTGTCGCATGTGCTCAGTTTGAACTTGCTCTCATCGGTGAAGAGCACAGGGCGCCAGTGGCGTAGTTGCCAAATCTAGTGGTCTATGGCAAATGCCAAATGAGCTCTACGGTGCTGGGCAGTGAGCACAGGGCCCACTACAGGACGTTGGGCCCTCAGGCCACCCTCATGGAGCCTGTTTCTGATTGTTTGGTCAGAAACATTCACACCAGTGACATGCTGGAGATCATTTTGTAGGGCTCTGGCAGTGCTCATACTGTTTCTCCTTGCACAAAGGAGCAGATACCAATCCTGCTGAGGGTTTAAGGACCTTTTACGGCCCTGTCCAGCTCTCCTGGAGTAACTACCTGTCTCCTGGAATCTCCTCCATGCTCTTTAGACTGTGCTGGGAGACACAGCAAACCTTCTTGCAACGGTACGTATTGATGTGCCATCCTGGAGGAGTTGGACTACATGTGCAACCTCTGTAGCGTCCAAGTACCGCACCATACTACGAACAGAGATGTTGATCCAAGCCAAATGAAAAATTACAGCAGTGGAAAGTCAGTCAGTAAAAAATCAGCCAAAGAGATAAGGAGTCAGTGGTCTCAACCTGAAAACCATTCCTGTTTTGTCTTCTGTCTCATTGTTGCCCCTCTGATGCACCTGTTGTTGATTTCATTGACAACAAAGCAGCTGAAACTGATTAACAACCCCCTCTGCTACTTAACTGACCAGATCAATATGCCAGAAGTTTGACAGATAGGTTACTATACCCTGAATTAAAAGTGTTCCTCTAATTTTTTTGAGCAGTGTATATACACGTACTAACCAGTACTCCTACATAACCAGTACTAACAGTATATATTTTATTTATTTATACATGTATACTGTATATATATATATATATATATACATTCTTCTTTAATGTTTATATTTGCAGTCACACTAACTTCTCACCTTATATAAATATAAAATATACATAGTATATGTAATACAGTATATATTTTTTTCATCATCATAAAAACACAAAGTTTAAAGTCGACATAGCATAATCTACAGAATGGACACATGGCTAATTAATATGGTAATTGAACCTGTTTTATATGTAATATTTGCAGATGACTAAGACAGGAAAGCCAGTTACTGGAGGGACATCTGCTTCAAATATGGCTAGGGCCCATAACGATGCTACTGTCCAGCCGCAGGACTGACCCTGGATGACTGGAGGAAGAGTTTACAATAGTTTCTGTCACCATTACTTGTTCCTCTCTCTGTTGTTCACCTATGTATGTTGCAATAGTTTTAATAAAGTTTTAATAATTTTATTTGTACCAAGAATAGCCCTTACATTTTTATTTATTTTCACTTGTGCTATGCTAAACTAGTCTCTCAAATAACTGAGTTTATTTTTAAAATGAGGTGACACATAATGACTTATCTACATTCAGTTATACACTGTTAATGCATTCTTTCGGTTGGACTAGCACCTGGTAGGCCTTAGGAATGTCCAAAACGCTGTGTGACATGGGGATGTTGCTGGTACGAATCCCACAAGATACATGAAAATTAAAGTGATGATTCACCTTGAAATTCAGAAAAAATAAGAAAAAAAAAATTATATGATGTATATTTTCATTCTTTTTTCTCATTTTCTCTTTCCCTTTGCCCTCTCTTTTTCCCCCTTCTTCCTCTATTCTTTTTGCCTTTGTCTTCATTAGGATCGCGGGTATGCTGGAGCCTATCCTAGCTGACTTTGGGCGGGAAGCGGGGTACACCCTGGACTGGTTGACAGCAAATCTCATAGCAGACAAACATTCACACTCACATTCATACCTATGGACAATTTAGAGTAGCCAATTAATCTAACATGCATGTTTTTGAAATGTGGGGGGAAACCCCTAAAAGTAATATATGTACTTGTAGCACGCACATGGAGAACATGCAAACTCCACACAGAGATGCCCAACGGAGATTTGAACCCTGAACCTCTTGACTGTGAGGCCAACATGCTACCCACTCATCCAAAAATGGGGCAAAAGGGTCTGCCCCAGGGGGGGTAAAGGGTATAGAAAATGGATGGATGGATGGATATCACATAAAAAATTAATTTATTTACAGACAATGCAAAAAAACCAAGCTCTGAGCCACACACGGCTGCTCCACAACTATGGGCAATCTGACATGCCTATAGCTGCTGGCTGAGGGTGTAGGAAGAACATCTGTTTAATGAAATTATTTAATATGCATTTGACTAAATGGTTAATTATATTGCACTCAGATGTTGTTTTGCCTAGTTCTGATATAATCTCTATACAGAAACGCCATTTCTTATATATTGATTTGATTTGATACATCGTTAATATAATAATTCCCCATCAACCCCTCCCATTCATTTCAATGCATCCTTATTTGGGAGGATAACGTGTGCCATTCATTGAATGAAGGCGTAATATAGGCGTGGTTACACAATTGTTATCCAATCAAATGAAAGATTGAAGAATGACTAGGCGGGACTACAAGGGAAATCCTGACACACATTGGCTCCTTGTTGCTGTTGGGGCGGGGCTCGTAGTCGGAAGCGTCCGCCGACTGGCTCAGCTGTCATCTAGAAAGAGGAGAAACCATTTACACCGGCCGTCTGGGAAATGCAGAAAAGGGAAAAACGCTGAAATATGGTGACATCAAAACGATAAGGTCATGACGCCGAACTGAAGGTAGTTAGGCCGACATGTTATCGATGAGCTATGATTGTCAGTGCTTCATAACAGCGGGCTGGATCGGGTTGCGTTGTTTCGAGGTGAAAATTTGATGGCTAGGCGGTGTGACATTGAACATACAGGGCACGAAACAGACGAGGTCGTTCAAAGAGCCAAGCTCATTTTCCAGCGTGTCATCCTCTGGAAATTTCCACCGGGCTGTCGTTCATAATGGTGTCGTGAATATTGCTTTCTTTTCGTTGGACACTGTTGTCCGCCGAAAGCGCCTAATGCTTGCCAGCTGCTTTGCAAATATGCTAACGTGACAATGTCCCTTATGCTAGCTTAGCGGCTCCGGGAAGGGAAGTACATTCTGAACAGACGCGGAGACGTCATCAGCATTTTCCTGTATTTAAATGGCTACGTGTGAGGGGGTCATTGCTTAGAAAGGAAGAATACTCGGTAGGTGTCCGTGCTGTTTCCCCACTCCGGCAATTGCACAGGACTGCTCGGATGTGCTTTAAAATAGACTGGCTTGTCTCCATGATGAAAAGGACACATGAAAGGTGGTGGAGTCGATGTTAGCTTGCTGCTAGCTGCGCAACGACCTTTGCAGACGTCAGAGCAGGCTGCTAGCTTATGCTGGTTCCCTTGGGTGTTTTCCCAGTTTTGGCTTAGCCTGGCGTGATAACGATTTCATTTCTTGTAGTTTAATTCAGACATGGTGCAGTTTACACGACTAATCCACTGGCATATTTTTTAACCTGTCACTTCAACTAGACGTGTCACCCTTTCTACGTTTTCTATCTCTTTATTTTAGCAAAAAGACGTCGGTGAAAGCCAAAAGTCAAGTGGAGATTTTCTGGGTGTCCTAAATGGGGGACTACGGGTTTGGAGTTCTGGTGAAGAACAGCAGTGGTAACAAGTCTGCTTTCCCTGTAAGGATCCCTCCTCACCTCCAACCCCAGCACCCGCACCACCCCTCCAACCCCCCCAGCCCCCCCTCCTTTGTAAACAACACCTGCTCCACCAATGGGGGCAGTGCTTGGCTTTTCCCTGCTGTAGCCCAACACAGTAACATGCAAGATGAGATCCTGGAGTCGGACAAGTCAAAGTCTTTAGACCTCCAGGATATGCAGGAAAAGTCTCAGGTCCAGGCCCAGCCTCAGTCCCTTTCTCCAGGCCAGCAGGAGGTTGGCACAACCTTGGGGGAGCTTGAGGGAGCTCTGCCTGAAGACAACTTAATGGAGAAAGGTTCTTTGGAGAGCAGTGGAGGGAAGGAGAAGCTAAGGATGGAGTCTCCAGTTCTTGGTGGGTTCGACTACCAGGACACCATGGGAATGGGTACAGGTTGCACACAGTCTACCACCTCCTCGCTGACGAGCTTCAATAACTGGTCCCCTGCTGTTCCCTCCACCCATTCTCCAGTGGTTGGTGATGACGTTGGGGGCTTTTTTGGTCCTGCTGGCTCTAATGGCAACCCACCACCTTTGCTGTTCCAGAGCTTCTCTCACCACACTGGGCCTGGCTTTGGCACGGGTGGAAATTTCTCTTCACAGATCGGACAGGTCGCACAGCACCACCCTCCCACTCCTCACCCCCAACCCTATCACCCTCACAGCCAGGGGGTGCCACCGCAGCACCGGCGCTCCCCAGCTAGCCCTCACCAACCTCAGCCCTCCTTCCCTCCACATGCACATCGCACTGGAGCCTTCCCCCAGCTCCCCCACCTCACACCTGCTCAGAGCAAACACCCTTCGCCCTGGGGAAGCTACCAGAGCCCCTCCACGCCCACATCAACGACCTGGAGCCCTGGAGGATATGGAGGCTGGGGGGGCACACATGGTGTTAGGGAGTACCGACGTGGGGTAGGTGGAGGAATGGCTGGCCTTAACTCCATCTCTCCGCTGAAGAAGTCCTTTCCCAACAATCAGGTAAGACTGACGTTTCACCTAAACACTCATTTCATATGTTGTTTAATTTTAACTAGAAGATAAATCTCTTTACTGATCCTCAGGTTCCTTCTCAGAAGTTTCCTCGAAATAGCTCTGGCTTCAATCACAAGGGCTGGGTGGAGGACGCAGTGAGCCGCAGTGATAGTGTGTACCCTTTCCAGGTGAGGGCTTTAATGCAGTTTCATTTATTTACATTGTAGTTTCTTTTTTTTGTGTATTGTGATCCCTACAAATAAGATTCTATAATGCTAATCTTATTGAATCCACCCACTTAGCTGTATTCAATGCAACAAATGAGCCATTGAACAAAATGGGATACGTGATGGGGTCATATGTAGGATAGTAATCTTGTCTCCCCTAGCTTTGCTACTGCCCTCATTTCAGAGGTCTTGTGCTGTATGCATATTGATGCACTGTGTTCTTTCAAGCTTTATCGATGCACAGTCAGCATGTTGTGTGGCTCCATTTTAAATGCCTGCATTTTGTTTTGTGTCAGGGTATTTATTCATAGTGATGTAGATGCATGTGCCCTTCCTTGTAGCACTGCGTCTCCTATGCTATCATTACGTATGTATGCAGTCAATGTGAAGGCTCTACTTTCTACGCGTATGATGGCTAACTGTGTCAGGCCGGCTGTCGCTGCCTCAGATGGTGATGCGAATCTGCGAGGAGACTAATTGTTTTCTTCCTCTCTTTTTAGCAGGAGAGAACCCGCTCCTTTGATGGTTTTAACATGCACTCTCTGGAGAACTCCCTGATTGACATTATGAGGGCTGAACAGGATTCCTTGAAAGGTTAGTTCCCACACAAACAATAGTGTGGAGGAGATCTCGCTACTGGCTGTAAATAAATACAGCCTTATTTGACCGTCAGAAGATACTTTGGTGTCTTTTCATTGCATGTAGTTTACAGTGGATACGCACCAGATGAAAATGTGAGGATTTTGCCATGCATTTATTTTCCAGTCACGCTTTGGTGGTTAATACAAATGGATTAGAAAATTGGGCAATTTTAAACTCTTATTGTGCACCTCCAGTAAGTCAATGCCAAAGAAAGGAAAACCTGAATAAATGTTGAAAAAGCACCTCATATTTCCTCATATAATGACTATTTTGTTATAACTAAACTGCAGAGGGAAACAGGCATCTAGTAGAAGAAAGGGCTTTTGTAAAAAAAAAAAAAAAAAAAGTACTTTTACTATAAAGTGGAACATCATTTGCAACCATGCCATATCCCCATTAGGTAAAATATTCTTACACCGGGAACTCGTTTACAACATCCAAGTAGCAGCTGGCACAACGCCACTATTTAGTTAATGTGAGATCTGTTAGGTACTGCTGTTTTGGTTAGCTACTGTGGTGAGTGAGTTCCATTCTATTTTCTTCCGCGTATCCGGGTTCGGGTCGCGGGGGCAGCAGTCTCAGTAGGGAAGTCCAGACTTCCCGGTCTCTGGCGACCTCTTCCAGCTCCACCGGGAGGATACCAAGGCGTTCCCAGGCCAGCTGTGAGACATAGTCCCTCCAGCGTGTCCTAGGTCTTCCCCGGAGCCTTCTTCCGGCCGGGCATGCCCGAAACACTTCACCAGGGAGGCGCCCGGGAGGCATAAGATGTCCGAGCCACCTCAACTGGCTCCTCTCGATGTGAAGGAGCAGCGGCTCTACTCTGAGCTCCTCCCGGATGGCCGAGCTCCTCACCCTATTCCTTAGGGTGAGTCCAGCCATCCTACGGAGGAAACTCCTTTCCGCCGTTTGTATCCGCGATCTTGTTCTTTCGGTCATGACCCATAATTCATGACCATAGGTGAAGGTGGGAACGTAGATCGATCGGTAAACAGAGAGCTTTGCCTTCCCGGCTCAGCTCTCTCTTCACCATGACCGTCCGGTACAACGCCCGCATTACTGCTGATGCTGCACCGATTCGTCTGTCGACCTAACACTCCAACCGTCCCTGACTGAGAAATACAGTACCTGCGACTGAGCATGGTAAAGTGTGGCTCTGGGAATTCCATAATTTTGGTGTCTTGCATGATAGAAAAGGGCTGGTTATCCGGTGCGATTATTTTCCCGTCCATTATTTTCCCATTAATAGCTTTCGCCCTGGGAATTGGAAGTACTGAAGGAAAAAGTCTTGGTTACATCTCGCATAACCACCGCTTTGCAGTCATAGCAAATCGCAATATTAATATTTGATGGAGACGCCACAGACTTGTTACGTAGCCAAACACGGTTGTTTACACGCTCAGATGCGGTTTGATATTATGATTTGTGCGTAAAAAAATTGGTTTCATTATAAGAAAAAAAATCCAATAACAATACCTACCGATAAATTTTTATGACAATATAGCAGAGGTGGGAGTAAGTCACTCATGTACAAGTCACATAATAAACCAAGTCTACCTTCAAGTTACAAGCAAGTCCGAGTCAATATTTATGAGAACCAAGCAAGTCAAGTCCAGTCACTGCTTTTTGTCTGCAAGTTGTGTCAAGTCATACACATGTTAATTAGGTCAGTTTTACAGATTCAAAGTTTAAAAATAATAACATATACAAACAACTTGTAAAGCCAGACAGAGCTGAGTTACAAACAAAAAAACAATAAATGAAATAATAAATCAATTTTGATAATTTAAGATTTTGAGATTAAAAGTCGTAATATTAAGATATTTAAAGTTGTCATTTTGCGAGATTTAAAGTGGTAATTTTACGTATTATTGTGTCATACACATCCGAGGGAAACTAGAGCATAGTTGTTAAGCGGGGAGGGGAACTTCCCTCTGGCTTCAGACAAGTTTTTATTTAAAACAGCAGCATAACAGAGCTTTTGGGTACAAACAGGTTAACCTGAGTTAGCATCATGATTAGCATAATTTCACCGTTACCCTCACGTATTCCGCTCCTCCACGTATAGCTAACTTTTTGTAGCTGTCTCGGACAATGAAGGAAACTTTCCTCTGGCTTCAGACAATCTTTTATTTATAACGAGACAGCCAGACAGAGCAGTTACAACAAGGCTAACAGGTGCTAGCGTCGTCTCACCGCTGCACTTGAATACCTCGCCCGTTTCACAAACCACTCCCCGGTTCATGGCGGTCTCAGGCAATGCCTATAAAATGAAGTTACAACTTTTACTTCCATAAAGTTACGTTTTTACTCTCGTAACATGACGATATTTTCTTGTACATATACAACATTATTGTCGTAAATTTACGACTTAATTCTCGTAATCTTGATGGTTCTAATGCTTCATTTAACAGGCTTGTGTGACTTGTGACTTGTGTGACCCTTGACCTGGGTCAAAGTTTTTTTTAACTACTAGAGCACACCCATTAACAAATACACACACAACACTGGCAAAAACTATGATAAAACAGTCAAACAAAGATTAAGGCCAGACCAGGCTACATGATAACAGATCAAATAAGAAGGAACTCAACTGATTTGAAAAGGCTGGCCTGCCACGTGAGGCGAACACAACTTCAGCGGTAACTGAGGCTCTGCAACAGGAAGAGGATGAATAAAAACAACGACTTTTCTGTTATGTTTGAGCCATTTGACTGCTGTGTTACAGGCACTGTTTGGAAACAAAGTCTTTAAACAAACATTCACAAAATCTTTCTGTGTCTTCTTTCCGACTTATACATGTTGTGTTCTGCCAGATTGTGCCAAAGTGAGCGCATGCATAAAAAAAAGCGGTCGAAAGCCCACACAGTCAGTTATATTTTGGTTATTTGAAAAAAACAAACAAGCATTAAACCAAACACAAGTCATTTCAAGTCAATTAGCTCAAGTCCGAGTTAAGTCTAAAGTCAAGAACATCAAGTCAAAGTCAAGGCGAGTCTTTTTGGAACATTTGTCAAGCAAGTCACAAGTCCTAAAAATTGTGGCTTGAGTCGGGTCTGGGTAGTGGGGGCAGCAGTTTCAGTAGGGAATTCCAGATTTCCTGGTCCCCGGCGACCTCTTCCAGCTCCACCGGGAGGACACCAAGGCGTTCCCAGGCCAGCTGTGAGACATAGTCCCTCCAATGTGTCCTAGGTCTTCCCCGAGGCCTTCTCCCGACTGGGCATGCCCGAAACACCTCACCAGGGAGGCGCCCGGGGGGCATCTCTGAACTCCTCCCGGATGGTTGAGCTTCTCACCCTATCTCTTAGGGTGAATCCAGCCACCATACGGCGGGAACTCATTTCCGCCGCTTGTATCGGCGATCTCGTTCTTTCGGTCATGACCCATTATACATGACCATAGGTGAGGGTGGGAACGTAGATCGATCAGTAAACAGAGGACTTTGCCTTCCGGCTCAGCTCTCTCTTCACCACGACGGTCCGGTACAGCGACCGCATTACTACGGATGCTCCACCGATCAGTCTGTCGATCTCACGCTCCAACCTTCCCTCACTCGTGAACAAGAACCCGAGATATTTGAACTCCTCCACCTGAGGCAAGACCTCGCTCCCAACCCGGAGGGTACAGTCCACCTGTTTCCGACTGAGAACCATGGCCTCGGATTTGGAGGTGCTGAGTCTCATCCCATCCTAAGGTCACCAAGCTGGACTCCCTCAACACCTTGACTGCACCTAGAAATTCTGTCCATTAAGATTATGAACAGAATCGATGACAAAGAGCAGCCTTGGCGGAGGCCAACGTTCACCGAAAACAAGCTCGACTTACTGCTGGCAGTGCGAACCAGGCTCCTGCATCGATTGTACAAGGATCGAATGGCACGTAGTAGCGGGCCACCAATCCCGTACTCCCCGAGCACCCCCCACAGGACACCACAAGGGACATGGTCGAATGCCTTTTCCAAGTCTACAAAGCCATGTAGACCAGTTGGGCAAACTCCCACACACCCTCCAGTACCCTTGCAAGGGTATATATCGAGCTGTGCCAGTTTTCCGCGACCGGGACAAAAACCACATTGCAGCTCCTGTAACCGAAGTTCGACTAACGGTCGTACCCTTCTCTCTAGCACCCTGGAGTAGACTTTCTCAGGAAGGCTGAGGAGTGTGATCCCCCTATCGTTGGAACACACCCTCCGGTTCCCCTTTTTAAAAATGGGGACCACCACCCGGTCTGCCAGTCCAGAGGTACTGTTCCCGAATTCCATGGAATGTTGTTGAGGCGTGTCAACCAACACAGTCCCCCAACATCCAGAGCCTTGAGGAATTCCGGGCAGAACTTGTCTATCCCCGGAGCCCTGCCACTGGGGAGTGATTTACCTACCTCAATTACCTCAGCCACGGTGATAGAACTGTCCACCAGGGTTTCCGCGGAGTCTTAAAAAGTCTAAAATTTTAAAAAACATTTTTTAGGCCTTAAAAAGTCTTAAATTCGCTGTTCTAGGTCTTAAATACTTTTTCACAGGTCTAATTTTTCCTATGTCCGTGTAAAGCTCATTTTAATTCTATTTCTGTCTTTGTTGTTGCTTGGCTGATTCCGTGGTGTTGTAGTTTTTTGTTTCTGTAGTCTAAGTATAATTCGCTGTATTACGACTACAAATGAGACCAACATGCAACACCCAATCAGCTTTCTGTTATCGGTGCGAGTCACTCTCGGGAGTGTATATTAGCTCAGACGTAAAACCAAGTTTATGTTTTAACTATGGGGTAGTGCAGGTTTAGTGATACTTGGCTTGAAAAAACAGAATATGTCGGTACGTGCAATGTCACCTCTCTGGCGGGGATGGAGCCTGAGCTGGTGCGTGAGGTGGAGAAATTCCGGCTATATATAGACGGACTCACCTCAACGCACAGCAAGGGCTCTGGAACCAGTCCTCTCGAGAGGGGCTGGACTTTATCCATTCTGGTGTTGCCGGCAATGAGAGGCCACGAGGAGGGGTGGCAATTCTTGTTGCCCCCCCGGCTCCAAGCCTGCACGTTGGAGTTTAACCCAGTAAACAAGAGGGTAGTTTCCCTACGCCTTCAGGTGGGGGGACGGGTCCAGACTGTTGTTTGCGCTTATGCGCCAAACAGCAGTTCAGAATACCCGCCCTTTTTGGAGTTCTTGGAGGAAGTACTAGAGAGTGCTCCCTCGGGGGATTCCCTTGTTCTGCTGGGTGACTGCAATGACAGTGAGACCTGGAGAGGTGAGATTGGGAGGAACGGCCCCCCTGATCTTAACCCGAGCGGTGTCTTGTTATTGGACTTCTGTGCTCGTCACGGATTGTCTATAACAAACACCATGTTCAAGCATAAGGGTGTACACATGGGCACTTGGGACCAGGACACCCTGGGCCACAGTTCGATGATTGACTTTGTGGTTGTGTCGTCACACTTGCGACCACATGGTTTGGACACTCAGGTGAGGAGAGGTGCGGAGCTGTCAACTGATCACCACCTGGTGGTGAGTTGGTTGGTCTGCTGGGAACGCCTGGCAGAGTCAGAAGGAGTTTCAACTCCTACCTACGGGAGAACTTTGACCATGTTCCGAGGGAGGCAACGGAAATTGAATTCGAGTGGGCGATGTTTCGTGCCTCCATTGTCGCTGTGGCCATAAGGTGGTCGGTGCCTGTCGTGGCGGTAATCCCAGAACCCGTTGGTAGACACCAGTGGTGAGTGATGTCGTCAAGCTGAAGAAAGAGTCCTATCAGGCCGTCTTGGCCCATGGGACTCTGGAGGCAGGTGACAGGTACCGGAAGGCCAAGCGGTCTGTAGCTCATGCGGTCGCTGAGGCAAAAACCCGGACATGGGAGGAGTTCAGGGAGGCCATGGAAAATGACTTCTGGATGGCTTCAAAGGGATTCTGTACCACCATCCGCCTTCTCCGGCGGGGGAAGCAGTGCACAGTCAACACCGTGTATGGTGGGGACGGTGTGCTGCTGAACTCGACTCGAGATGTTGTGGACCGGTGGAGGGAATACTCTGCAGACCTCATCAATCCCACCGACACGCCTTCCAACATGGAAGCAGTCCCTGGGGACTTTGAGGCGGGTTCGCCTATCTTTGGGGCTGAGGTCACCGAGGTGGTCAAAAAGCTCCTTGGTGGCAAGGGCCCGGGGGTGGATGAGATCCGCCCGGAGTTCCTTAAGGCCCTGGATGCTGTGGGCATGTCTTGGTTGACACAACTCTGCAGCATTGCGTGGACGTCGGGGTCGGTGCCCCTGGACTGGCAGACCGGGGTGCTGGTCCCGCTTTTCAAGAAGGGGTACCGGAGGGTGTGTTATATCTATCGTGGGATCACACTCCTCAGTCTTCCCGGTAAGGTCTATTCAGGGGTTCTGGAGAGGAGGATTTGCCGGATAGTCTAATCTCGGATTCAGGAGAAGCAGTGTGGTTTTCATCCATGTCGTGAAACTGTGGACCAGCTCTGATCTCTCGGGTGCATGGGAGTTTGCCCAACCAGTCTACATGTGTTTTGTGGACTTGGAAAAGGCATTCGACCGTGTTCCTCGGGGAATACTGTGGGGAGTGCTCCGGGAATATGGGGTATCGGACCCCCTAATCCAGGCGCTTCGTTCCCTGTATGACCGGTGTCAGAGTTTGGTTCGCATTGCCGGCAATAAGATGGACCCGTTTCCAGTGAGGGTTGGACTCCGCGAAGGGCTGCCCTTTGTCACCGATTCTGTTCACTACTTTCATGGACAGAATTTCTAGGCGCAGCCAGGGCGTTGAGGGGTTTCAGTTTGGTGGCCGCAGGATTCGAGCTCTGCTTTTTGCAGATGATGTGGTCCTGTTGGCTTCATTGAGCAGTGACCTTCAACTCTCACTGGATTGGTTCGCAGCTGAGTGTGAAGCGGCTGGGATGAGAATCAGCACCTCCAAGTCCGAGTCCATGGTTCTCGCCTGGGAAAGGGTGGAGTGCCATCTTCGGGTAGAGGATGAGGTCCTGCCTCAAGTGGAGGAGTTTAAGTTCCTCTTGTTCACAAGTGATGGACAGATGGAACGCGAGATGGACAGGTGGATTGGTGCGGCGCTCGGAGTGATGCGGACTCTGCACCGGTCTGTCGTGGTGAAGAGAGAGCTGAGCCGAAAGGCAAAGCTCTCGATTTACCGGTCGATCTACTTTACTACCCTCACCTATGGTCATGAGCTTTGGGTAGTGACCGAAAGGACAAGATCGCGAATACAAGCGGCCGAAATTTGTTTTCTCCGCAGGGTGGCTGGGCTCTCCCTTAGAGAAAGGGTGAGAAGCACTGTCATCCGGGAGAGACTCGGAGTAGAACTCTGCTCTCCTTTAAAGCTGCTCCTCCGCATTGAGAGGAGCCAGATGAGGTGGCTCGGGCATCTGGTTAGGATGCCTCCTTAACGCCTTCCTGTGGAGGTGTTCAGGGTACGTCCAACCGGCAGGAGGCCTCGGGGAAGACCCAGGACGCGTTGGAGAGACTTTTTCTCTCAGCTGGCCTGGGAACGCCTCGGCATCCGCTGGGAAGAGCTAGACGAAGTGGCCGGGGCGAGGGACCTCTGGGCTTCCCTGCCTAGGTTGCTACCCCCGTGACCCAACCTTGGATAAGCGAAAGAAAATGGATGGATGGATGGATCTCTTGCACAGGGCCGAAAGAGAAGAAAGGCGGCAGTGGATTGCTTAGAGGAACTAAAAAAAGGAGGAACACCTTAAAAACAGTTGCTGAAAGTCTTTGTAGAGATGCAGACAAATTTGCAGAGGAGGCTGAAGGCAAGGCTTGGCCGTAAGATGGCTCAGCTAATAACTAAGTCAAATGCTTTGGGAAGGGCCATCAAGGAGAAATCAGATGAGCTCAAAAACATTGAGGAGGAGATTCTGGCCAATAGAGAAGAGCTGAGGTTAATGTAGCACCCACATGCACACACACACTACAGATTTGAGCTAAGCTGTTTGTATGTTGTTGTTGCAATAAATATATATAATTGTGCTTCTTTTTGTTTGTGTTTTTGATGCTGTGATATAGGTCGTAAATTTAATTCATATTGGTCTTAAAAAGGTCTTAAAAAGTCTTAAATTTGAAATTATGAAACCTGCAGAAACCCTGGTCCACGTACGTATCCTCAGACTCTGCGGGAGACTCTGCCAGACGTTCCCAGCACACCCTCACTACGCGTTTGGGTCTACCAGGTCTGTCCGGCATCTTTTCCCGCCATATAATCCAACTCATCACCAGGTGGTGGTCATTTGACAGCTCAGCCCCTCTCTTCACTAGCGTGTACAGAACATGCGGACGCAGGTCTGATGATACAACCACAAAGTCGATCATAGACCTGCAACCTAGGGTGTCCTGGTGCCAAGTGCACTTAGGGACATCCTTATGTTCGAACAGGGTGTTTGTCATGGACAAACTGTGATTCGCACAGAAGTCCAACAACAACACATCACACGGGTTCAGGTCAGGGAGGCCGTTCCTCCCAACCACGCCCCTCCAAGTCACACTGTCATTGCCCACATGGGCGTTGAAGTCTCCCAGCAGAACTATGGAGTCACCAGCTGGGGTGCTCTCCAGAACCCCTTTGATAGACTCCAAGAAGGCTGGGTACTCTGAACTGCCGTT
>QODF01000313.1:260197-271039 GCA_024372805.1 Oostethus manadensis | reverse complement strand
TCTAAATTGTCCATTAGAGTGTGAATGTTTGTTTGTCTATATGTGCCCTGCGATTGGCTGGCGACCAGTCCAGGGTGTACCCCGCCTCCCGCCCAAAGTCTGCTGGGATAGGCTCCAGCATCCCCGTGACCCTAATGAGGATAAGCGGTATAGAAAATGAATGAATTTTTTCAACTTTTCTCATAATTATGACTCAATAAATATTGATGATGTCCAACCTTTGTCACCAACACTGATATCAACAGATAGCACTTCATTACTGATACCGATATCAACAGAAACTGAATTTGTCTGATACAAATATCAACAGTTGCCGATCTTGTTCAGCACTTCATTAGCCACACTGATATCAAGAGATACCAATATTGTCCATCACTTTAATGTCGATACCAATATCAACAAGTACCAATATTGCCCAGTTCTTCATTACCGATACTGATATGAACAGATATTGATATTGTCCAACTCGTTATTATCGACACCGATAACAGATACCGATCTTGTCCAGCCCTTCATTACTGATACCGATATAAACAGTTACCAATATTGGCCATCACTTTAATAGTGACACTGTACCAAAGTCAACAAATGCCAATATTGCCCAGTTCTTCATTACTGATATCAACAGATATCTTGTCTACAATCCAGCATGGGCGTGGTAGCATGTACGAGTGTTTCCGGCCGCGGCTGATTTTTGTCAAAGATGAATTTTGTGTACGAGTGTGGCGTTGTGAAGCAGAAACAGTTTTTCACCGTGATAAGGTTGTAATGGTACGTTTTCGTCTCTAGTACCTCTATGTTGATATCAAGTATAACTTCATTTCTATAGCATTATCCCTTCGGGAAAACGAAATGCTGAAATGTGAGATCTACACACATTAGATGCAGATGATGAGGATAATAATAAAAGATGAACAGATGGAATTGAAGTCGCGGTCTAGCTTTTAGCCTGGTCATCAGGGTGTGCACAGAATGATAGACGGGTGTTCACACCGACAGATAGCCGGGTAAATAAATACATACTTCCTGGCATATCAACATGGCTGCAGGACAATGCCGGTGATTTTTAACAATGCTATTTTGCGGCGTTGAATGTTGCCTTCAGGTGCTGTAGAATAGGGGGACACAAGGGCGCTGAGGCCGGAGACACATTGTTACTTAGTGACCCACTGGGTGCATGCTGCTTCCAAACACCCTGTGAGCACGCAGGCTGTTATAGGATCTACAGAGCACCATATAGTTTCATCATACAGCCCCTTCCCCCATCGCTTCCTCCCTCCTCACGTTTGGCTTCTGCTTTGTGGAAGATCAACCATACAGAGTGACACGTCCTTTCTCCAGCTTTGTCCCTTCGACATCCTCATCACCCTGCCTTTTCCATTCACTCGCACACTTCCTGTAAACATTTTTATTTTGTAAAGACATGCTAACAATGTGCATGTATTTCGTGAAAAAGGCAACTTTGTGTTATACCTGTAGATTAATTGCAAATAAAATGACTCCATTTTTGCTCATAATAGAGCTTAATACGAGGAAATTGCAACTTTTTTTCTTATTCAATATTTGTATTGTATGAAGTTTTGACTTATTTCTTGTAAAATAACTTTTTCCCTAACCCAATTTTTAAAAATTACAGCTATGTTGTTTTGTATGTTTCTCATTACATATTGAAAACATATTTTTTCTTTAATATTGCAACTCTTTGCTATTAATAATAGATTATTTTTCCTCAATATTAGGACACGATTCATATAAAACATTCATCTATTAATTTTCTATGTCGCTTATCCTGATTAGGGTGGCGGGTGTGCTGGAGCCTATCCCAGCAGACTGTGGGCGGGAGGCGGGGTACACCCTGGACTGGTCGCCAGTCAATTGCAGGGCACATATAAACAAACATTCACACTCTAATGGACAATTTAGAGCGGCCAATGAAGCTAACATGCATGTTTTTGGAACGTGGGAGGAAAGCGGAGTACCCGGAGAAAACCCACACAAGCGCGGGGAGAACATGCAAACTCCACACAGAGATGCCCAACGGAGATTCCAACCCTGAACCTCCTAAATGTAAGGCCAACTTGCTACCCACTCATCCACCGTGCGGCCCCATAAAAAACATTTATTCTTTAAATAAAACACTCTTTTCTTAATACGTTTTTTGACATTGTTCTTGTAAAATTTCTGCTGTTTTTTTAAAATTACGCTGTTGTTTTTTTAAATTAATTTTGCAAATGTCTTCAACTAAATATTCTTTTTGTAATTATGACGTTATTCCTATAATATTTTGACTTTATTGTCATAATATTATCATTTTTCCCACAACTTAATTTCCCCCCCCCAAAATTTGTTGATTTATTTGTTTCTCCTAATACTACTGCGACTGTCAAATGATTACAATTTTAAATAAGATTAATCACGATTTTCAAATGAATTGATCATGATTAATCATCATGTCACACTATGTTTGAAATGTGCCTATTTTTACTGTATTTTATTGAAAGAAAGATAAATGACAAGCCAGGAATATATTTCTTTGTATGTACTAACAACGCCAAATTAACTGAAAATTAAAATTTGGGGGGGTGCGTTGGGGGTGAAAATAATTGTATCTGAAAGCAAGAAAGCATAGAACTTGGGCCTTGACTCAATCTGTCTCGTCATGACTTGGACTTTACTTGAGATTGACTCGAGACTTGAAATGAAAGACTTACTGTACTCGGAGGGGCATCATCAGCCCATCTAAATGGCCTAAATGCATTTGGCGTCTTTTTCCAGGACACATTTAAGTGAAAGTACTGTGATTTTGCTCGCTATAAAAGATGGACGGCGTGGCTTTTATATTGTTCAATCTCTTTTTTTTCTCCATGGAAAACAGGAAGCAGTCTATTTCTAGGCCTCATTAGTCTTCATGAGACTTTTATTAGGGTCAGACTGAGCCAATTTCTCTGCTCTCTCCTTTGGCGCCAGGTCAGGAATCAAGCAACAAAACAGAAGAGCTGCTTTCTGCTTGACTTGTTTTGGATATCGGCTATTGGAAGTCGTTGGGGGGAGGGGGAGGGGTACACAACGTTTACATTCGCAGGTCGTGCGGGGAGTGGGGGGGTCTGGGGGGGCTGAAAAATTTTTTATCTCCAAAAGGGCAAAAAAAGTTTGGGAACCACTGGTTATTAAAATGGGGGGTGCGCCCCCTGGGGGGCCCTGGTGTTATGACGTGTGTGGGGGGGAGGGGCGCTAAAAACGATTTTTCTCTAAAAGGAGGGCGCTGCAAAATAAGGTTTGGGAACTGCTGATATAAGGTAGCGAACCAAGTCACTCAACGCAAAAAACCCCACACCACAGTGGAGGAGCTGATACTGCCTGCAGCATTAGCCGTGGTCTCAGTCGTTACTGGATGACGCAAGTGCTGCAAAAATAAAAACAATCCCGCTGTCTAATGTTTTCAGACATATAAATGACATGGCTAACCATCTTAAAGAACAGTCAATAGGTAAACTCAGAGGCAAACGTTTTGCCCTACAGTTTGATGAAGCAACTGACGATTGCTTATGTATGTGTTGACCTGACAAACTCCCTGTGTGAGGTTCTACTTTTTTGTAAATATCTCAGAGACAGAGCCACAGCTGACGAGCTATTCGAAATGCTGGACTGCTTCCTGACTCAGAAAGTGAGAGAAGTGCAATAATGGTGCACAAACAAAGGCATCGGTGAGAAAAGGGGCTATAATTTGGTAGACCAGGCGCAGGCGAGGCGCACCTTCGCTTGTGCTTCGCCAATCGGCGTGTTTTAGGCGCACTTTGCAATTTCGTGCCACGCACAGCTTGGGGTAAGTACACCTCCATCCCTCCTACCGGCGCATGTGGCAAAGAGGGAGGAGAGAAGGCGTATTTAACACAAATTAATTTCACAAATTAAATGAGCGCCTCTCCTCCCCTTTAAATGCGCCGCTGGCGAAGCTAATTGCAATGTTTTGGTCCAGGGGGTCCAGCTTGCAGTGGCTGAATATATGATCGCGCGAGTGGACCTCCACTTTTTCCTCACTAATAAAGGCCCTCGTATTTAGTAACCTGTATTTGCAATATGAATATGTAATATAATATGAATATGTAATAGGAATACCGAAAAACTATGCATAACGGGGATGAAATCTGAAAAAAAAAGTGCGTAAAAGACGCTCATCAGCTCCAACTGGTAGCAGCTCTGCAGAGGAGGACCAGTTCATTGGCATAACCTCTGACTCCACATTGAGACCGATGATCACGTCACAGACAAAGGATGAAGGAGGAAGTCTTGCTGAGTGTAGAGCAGCGGTTCTCAAACAGTTGGGGGGTTCCCCCCTGGGGGGAACGCGTGGTTAACTGTCAGGGGGGACCCGAGAAGCAGGGAGTACTTTCAGTATTAGTGTAAACCTGCCAATATGTCCAAATTTATTGCCATTTGACTCTTGAATACACTTGACAGCTCCCCATTGTGTTGCATTTTCCTGCTTTCAGTTTCCAGATCAGTTTGTACAGTACAGCTAAATAAACAGACATTATTAGTTGTCAATAGTATTTCAAACGGGGGGGTCGCGACAACTCTCCTGGCCCCCAGGGGGGGCGTGACAGAATATACCTGGGAACCACTGATGCAGAGAGACAGTGTCCACTCTTGGAGAGGCCTTTGCCTTTTGCAACATCTTATCTTTGCAAGACTGCTGTTGCTGCACAGAAGACCGAGTACAGGTCCAAGCTAAATTCCGAGCGGAAATTTGCAGTATCATGCTTCGTGCTCATGACCAAAAGAAGGAGATCGCGGATACAAGCGGCGGAAATGAGTTTCCTCCGTAGGGGGGCTGGACTCACCCTAAGAGATAGGGTGAGGAGCTCGGCCATCCGGGAGGAGCTCAGAGTAGAGCCGCTGCTCCTTCACATGGAGAGGAGCCAGTTGAGGTGGCTCGGGCATCTAGTCCGGATGCCTCCCGGGCGCCTCCCCAGTGAGGTGTTTCGGGCACGTCCGGTCGGGAGAAGGCCCCCGGGAAGACCTAGGACACGCTGGAGGGACTATTTCTCACAGCTGGCCTGGGAACGCCTTGGTGTCCTCCCGATGGAACTGGAAGAGGTCGCCGGGGACCGGGAAGTCTGGACTTCCCTACTGAAGCTGCTGCCCCGGCGACCCGGACCCGATAAGCGGAGGAAAATGGAAAAATGGATGCTTCATGCTCATTGCAGCCATAAATCCTGACCTCCTCATTCTGATAAAGAAAAAAAGCACAAATAGTTTTTGTCAGTTTTGTTCTTCTGGTTTAAGTGTTTCTACATATTTACTGAGTCAATGTTGCTGATCAGTGGGAGTGTATTCTTTTTTAGATAGATACTTTATTCATCTCCAAGAGGAATTTAGGTTTATTTGTTTTCTTTTTTTGTTTGTTTGTTCATTATTATTAATTTCATTTTTCAGGACTAGTCGGTCAAAAAAATGTTGTTTAAAGAGGCATTTTTTAAACAAACACTTAAAGTGTTAAAACAAACACTGTTAATAAAGTTATTCTTTTTAAGTTAATCTATATTTCCATCTATTTTGTTTTCTTTAATCGGAATAAGGATAAATGAATAAGGATAAATGATGTTATGCGGTGGTACTGAACTGTGGTATTGTATGAGGAAGTCTGGAGTGGCAGAGAAGTATGTTAGAGCGGTGCAGGACATGTACGAGGACTGTAAGACAGTAGTGAGGTGTGCTGCAGGTGTGACAGAGGAGTTCCGAGTGAAGGTAGGACTACATCAGGGATCAGCTCTGAGCCCCTTCTTGTTTGCTATGGTGATGGACAGGCTGACGGACGAGGTTAGACAGGAATCTCCGTGGACTATGATGTTTGCAGATGACATTGTGATATGTAGTGAGAGCAGGGAACAGGTGGAGGAGAAGCTTGAGGGGTGGAGGTTTGTCCTGGAAAGGAGAGGAATGAAGACGGAGTGTTTGTGTGTGAATGAGAGGGACCAAGTGGAAGAGTGAGGTTACAGGGAGAAGAGATAAAGAAGGTGGAGGATTTTAAGTACTTAGGGTCAACAGTCCAGAGCAAGGGAGAGTGTGGAAAAGAGGTGAAGAAGCGTGTGCAGGCAGGCTGGAATGGGTGGAGAAAAGTGTCGGGTGTGATAGAAGAGTTTCACCTAAAATGAAAGGAAAGTACAAAACTGTGGTGAGAACAGCCATGTTGTTTGGTTTAGAGACAGTGAGGAAAAGACAGGAGGCGGAGCTGGAGGTAGCAGAGATGAAGATGCTGAGGTTCTCTTTGGGTGTGACCAGGATGGACAGGATCAGGAAAGAGCACATCAGAGGGACAGCACATGTTAGAGGTTTTGGCCAGACTGAGATGGTTGGGACATGTCCAGAGGAGAGAGAGTGAATATGTTGGAGGTCTAGAGGAAGAGCAAAGAGGAGGTTTATGGATGTAGTGAAAGAGGACATGAAGGTAGTTGGCCCAAGAGAAGAGGATACAGAAGACAGGGTTAGATGGAGGGAATTGATTCGCTGTGGTGACGGGATAAGCTGAAATGGTGTACGTATAACAATTTATAAACAAATGATACTGTTTATAGTTACAGTTGTGGGGGCAAAATACCTTCTTGTTAGGGGGCCGTGACAGAAAATAACTGCAAAGCACTGCTTTATGCTGATGCGGCGTTCGCCTTACTGACTGTTTTCCTCCTGCTTGCTGCACTTTTATTAATGCTTGCACACCCGTCCAGTCCACTGAAGGGCTGCAGTGGGTTTAGTGCAAGCAGCAAGCGTTTCTTCAGTCGGTACAAATCTCTCCGGTTTGTCTCTGTGCCACACGCACCGTCGCCATCAGAGCAGATCTTTCGCCGTGCTGTGTTCCATTCGTCGTGCCCTCTGGTCTTAGATGGTCCTCGCACATAAAAGGCACATAAAAGAAATGAAAAGGAAACCCTCTGAATTCCTTTTGACATTTTTCCATCTGTGATGAGCAAAGGAAGCGTGCGTAGGACGAAACACCCGGCGTTCGGTAACATCCGACCGTGCCGAGATCCTTTCTTGGGTCATATGTCCGCATCATCACCGCACTCACTGATCATCAAGTGTAGGGTCCATTTGCACGCTGATGAGCCAGCCAGCCGGCCATCCACCACCTCCAATTACTTTGACATGATGGAGGAATTATAGGCTTTTTATAGTGCCCCTCGGATGCTGTAAAATGTAATCAGGGCTTGGGGGAACTAAAAAGGACGGGTGAGAATGAAACTCATTCCTCCTTCAAGAGCTGCAGAGGAACGGTGCTGCAGGGCGGAGGGGGCGGGGTTTCACATCCTGATGTTTCCAAACAGCATCACTAAAGTCAGTTCAGTCCTGCAGGTATGCACCAGACCCTTCCTTTACAAACCGGCATTTATTTGTCCCTGCTTGTTCCGCAGAAGGGCTGCATGGTGGCTGAATGGGTAGCACGTTGGCCTCACAGTCAGGAGGTTGAGGGTTGGAATCTCCGTCGGGCATCTCTGTGTGGAGTTTGCATGTTCTCCCCGTGCGTGTGTGGGTTTTCTCCGGGTGCTCCGCTTTCCTCCCACATTCCAAAAACATGCATGTTAGCTTCATTGGCGAGTGTGAATGCTTGTATGATTGGCTGGGATAGGCCCCAGCATACCTGCGACCCTAATGAGGATAGGAGGTGTAGAAGATGAATGGATGTTCCACAGAACCCAGCGAACACTCTCACAACTCTGCGCACTTTCACGCAGCAATCATTTACCATTTGTTAAACGCCAGCCAGCGTGAAGTTTCAAGATACAGGAAATCCCCCTGCCCTGCCCTGCAAACCTGCCAACCATGAAGATCCTTTTTGAAATGAATCCCTCCGCCTTTCACGCCCACCTGACAACTCTCCAAGCCGAACAGGGTCAAGTGTGAGCACGGCGGGGGACAAGACCTGTCTACCCCCATGTACTTTGGATCGCCCTGACCCCTGATTGATTTGACAAGTAAGAGGGTTGTCCCAACACTTTTGACCACGCAATGCGTGCAAGAAGTGTGTGCACAGACTATTAACATCGCGGCATTACCCTTGGGGGCCTGTGGTGTGTCTGAAAACAAAAGCCGCTTGGCCTTTAGGGTGACAAGCAAACAGAAATGTGGACGTTTTTCCTCCGGGACAAACAAGCAACTGGTCGTACTCTGCTTGTCTGGCAAGCGGAGAAAACAGCAGAGTGCTCCAGACTGCTGCCTCAGCACCCCCGCCAATAAACCCATAAACCATACCACAGGGGGTATCGGGCTGCCCCCCAAGTCTTGTTACTATGACAGGAAAGGGACAGAGCTCATTCTGGACCTGGTGGTTTGTGTGTGTGAGGGTGTGTCTGGGGGGGGTTAAGCACAACGTTAGCCTCAAGTGAAGCTTGGTGAGCTGCCGGATAAGCTTCCGGGTTTCACACACTACTCATGTCGCCACTTCCATTCTCTCGTGCATCATTCCAGCGCCAGCCGCTATAACAAAGGCCGCCGCTGCTGATTTCTCTTTTATCGGCGCCCGAATGCCTCCTCTTCGTTGCGTTATCCGTCCCCCCTTCCAGTCTCGAGGGTAGCGAGCCAAAGTTCTCATCGGCCGACAGTCTCCTCGCGGGGAGGAAGTCTTGCCTCTGTGCGGCGGCATCAAACGTGCGGATCTGCCCGGGAAACAAGGAGTTGTTGTCGCACACACTCGGACTGGAGCGACACCAGTCTGAGATGCTGTGGTCGGACCCGAAGCGACTGTCGGCGTCTTTCCGGCCCGGTCCCTGACCTGGCGCTAAGCTCAGGAATCGAGGAACGGCTGCCACCGAGGCTGAGACAGTGGCAGCCAAGTGGCCTCGCTCTGAGGCGGCCGCTTTGCTGTTCTCAACGACAACGGGAGACGCCACCGCCGCTGACCTGGAGAAGGATGAGGTGCCAAAGAGGGACGCCACCTTCTGGTAGTACCGCGTCCGTATCTCCCGAGCTGAGCGATACAGGTCACCGATGAAGCAGTAGCAAATTGGGTTGAGACTGGAGTTGGTCAGGCCCAACCACTGGGCAAACGGCCGCGTCTGCAGCAGCCAAGACGGCGGCCTTTGCTCGCGGTCGATCCAAAGGTCAGCCAAGTAGAGTGGCAGCCACGAGGCGGCAAAGAGCAGCACCAGGCACACCACCATCTTGGCGATCTTCTGCCGCGTCTTGAGGCGCGATGCGTGCAGCGCCTGGCTGCGAGGGTCCAGGTCGGCGAAGGCGGACTTCTTACCGACCCACAGACGTCGGCCCGTCAGGAAGCTGATGGTGAGGTTGAAGGTGACAGGCAGACAGTAGAGCATGGCAAACAGCAAGACGTTGTACCTGTGAAGGCACAATGAAGACCTGGCTCAAAACAACCATCAACCATACGCCAAAATGACAAGCTAATTCGCTCAAACCCACTTGGTTTGGTCTTGCCCAAGGTGGTGGAGAGGTTTGAGTGCAAGGGAGTGCTTGTGTGACAGATTTATCTGCCATATTTATCATGTACATTTTTCACATTCTGACTCATCCTGGGACTTATAGCCTTACTTAGCTTAATGTCTTATAGACTTATTTATACTGTGTATATATGTCTACTCCAGGGTGCTGAAGAGAAGGGTACGACTACTATTACCATTTGTGGATAATGGCTCTCACTGTGGTTCACTGGAGTCCCAAAGCTTTGGAAATTACTTTATAACCTTTTCCACAGAGACAGTTTAGAATAAGTTAAGCAGTTAAGTTATGTTTTAACGGGAGGTAGCAATCATGTAGGTTTGCATTTTTTTCTGCCTTAATAATAAAACTGCATTTTGTGTTCCGTCGTGTTGTCATTGAATAATATTCACATTTGAATGATGATCTGAAACATTGAAGTGTGGCAAGCGTGCAATAACATTTTGTCAAACACTAGTTAGGTTGTGGAAAAGGTTATAATATTAGGAGAATAAAGTCATAATATTGCAGGAATAAAGTCATAGTTATGATAGTAAAAATATGATCAATGATAAATGATTCATAATATGATTAATGATTTATGATAAAAATAAAATTATGATGATCAAATAATATTACAAATTGGGAAAAAAAACAGCAGAAATTGAAATAAATGCTGTAATTTTATGAGTAGAAAGTCAAAATATTAAGAGAAAAGACTAAGACTAAACTTCAAATATAATCAGGACAAAATATGGCATTTTTATGTTTTTAAAAGTCGCAATATTAAGAAACAAACTAAACAATAGAAAGTGTAATTTTAGGAATATTAGGTTGGGGAAAACTGAATTTAGGAATAAAGTTAAAATATTGTAGGAATAATAAAAATACAATTTTTGTTTGATAATGTTTTGCGAATTTTTTTTCCCTGACATTTTAAAGTAAAACACGAGAGGAATCACAGTGTTGAAAATAACACAAAAAATCAAAACCTTCTCAGCATCCATCCAATTTGGAGACTTATCTTCTAAAATTGTTGGCACACTTTTAGTTGTTTTCACTTTTAAAAAAATATGAAAATACATTTGAACATACGGGTCGCTCATGCCCCTCTTAGCCCAAAAGGTGCCCGAGCCCCGCTTCTGCCTACTCGGTGTCTCAGGTATGTTTTTATGCTACTGTGCGGGTGAATTAGGGAATTGGTGTTATGTTATCACAGCGGACACCTAATCAATCACCTAAATGTCTCTTCTCGCTCTTGAATATTCATTCATTCATTCATTTTCTGTACCGCTTATCCTCATTAGGGTCACGGGGATGCTGGAGCCTATCCCAGCTGGCTTTGGGCGAGAGGCGGGGTACACCCTGGACTGGTCGCCAGTCAATCGCAGGGCACATATAGACAAACAACCA
>QODF01000313.1:226773-256236 GCA_024372805.1 Oostethus manadensis | reverse complement strand
GCTTCTTCTTGAGCCAATCTTTTGTTGCCTTGGCCGTGTGTTTTGGATCATCGTCATGCTGGAATACCCGACCACGACCCATCTCACCCAACACTTGACGGTACATGGCCCCATCCATCCTCCCTTTGATGCGGTGCAATTGTCCTGTCCCCTTGGCAGAAAAACACCCAAAGCATAATGTTTCCACCTCCATATTTGACGGTGGGGATGGTGTTTTTGGAGTCATAGGCAGCATTCCTCCTCCTCCTCCAAACACGGCGAGTTGAGTTGATGCCAAAGAGCTCAATTTTGGTCTCATCTGACCACAACAACCACTTCACCCAGTCTTCCTCTGAATCAGTCAGATGTTCAGTGGCAAACTTCAAACGGACCTGTAGATGTAGATTGCCAACAAAGGTTTTGACAACTTTGTTTTTTGGAATTTTTTTGTCATTGTTGTCTCTCAGTGTTCAAATAAAGCTACCATTGAAATTATAGACTGATCATTTCTTTGTTAGTGGCAAACTTACAAAATCAGCTGGGGTTCAAATAGTTCTTTCCCTCCCTGTAACCTAACATGCATGCTTTAGGAATGTGGGAGGAAACCGGAGTACCCGGAGAAAACCCCCACACATGCAAACATGCAAACTCCCCACAGAGATGCCTGACTGGGAGGCCAATGTGCAACAAACTCATCCACCGTACGGCCTCCTGAAATCATATTTTCCCAATAAACTTGAGTTGAACATTTTCCAATTCCACATTTCTCAGACCAACCCTGCATGACAACAGTCAGCTCGTTCAAGACGTCCAGACTATCTGGTGGTCCTAAAAAAATGTCCCAGTTCTCCTGCAATTCCACATTTTCAATTCCATTCCATTCCATTTTCCTCCGCTTATCCGGGTCCGGGTCACGGGGGCATCAGTTTCAGTAGGGAAGTCCAGACTTCCCGGTCTCTGGCGACCTCTTCCAGCTCCACCGGGATGACACCAAGGCGTTCCCAGGCCAGCTGTGAGACATAGTCCCTCCAGCGTGTCCTAGGTCTTCCCAGGGGCCTTCCCCGGCTGGGCGTGCCCGGAACACGGTGGGAGGCATCCGGACTAGATGGATGGACCTCAACTGGCTCCTCTCGATGTGAATTAGCAGCGGCGCTACTCTGAGCTCCTCCCGAATGGCCGAGCTCCTCATCCTATCTCTGAGGGTGCATCCAGCCATTCTACAGAGGAAACTCATTCTCCTCTGTGAATCACCACCTCATTGTGTTGGAGGGGTTTGAGTGCCCAAGTTATCGTAGGAGCTATGTTGTCGGGGGCTTTATGCCCCTGGTAGGGTCTCCCAAGGCAAACAGGTTCTGGGTGACGGGCTAGACTAAGAGTGATTCAGAAGACCCTTATGGAAAAAAACAAGACGAGTGACCACACCTTGCCCAGACGTGGGACACCGAGGCCTCACCCTGGAGGCAGGCCTGGAGGAGGGGCTCGCAGGCGAGCGTCTTGTGGTCGGGCCTTCATCTGTAGGGCCCGGCCAGGCCCAGCCTAAAGAAGCCTTACGGCATCTCCTCCCTGCAGACCCATCACGTGAAGGGGAAAGCACAAGGGTTCGGTGCCATTCGATTTGGGCGGCGGTCGAGGGTGGGTGTCCCGGCAGCCTGGTCTTCGGCGGCCAAATCTGGTTCTTGGCAGATTGCAAGTTCCAATTTGAAACTTATCAAAACATCCAGGACATTCAAGCTAACAAATTCAAACGTTCTGAAATGTTCTTTTTCTTGAAATTTTCACACTCTTGCCTTTTCTTTGTTTGCTGTATTTTAATGGGTCTTTTTTGTTGCTTGCAAGTGACCCATACTGCTGCTTATGTTTTGCTGCCCTTAGATGATGCTTTTCCTGAGGCGGGTGGAGCCACTGGATGAGCACCGCTGCCTTTCATCAGCACTTCTACTTGTTCACCTCAGCTGCTTCAGGAAGGCGTTTGGGTTGTTCCTCTGTTTGGATGCTTCTGGCCCCGTTTCTTTCTGCCTTGTCTCATTAAACATCCTAGTTGTGCTTTTTGCCTTTTTTGTTACTGTGAGCCTTCCGACCTTCTCGTCCAGCACCACCGGTCTTTCAGGTAGCTTTCAGTTTCTCTTCATTTTGGACTTTGCCTGTTCCCTTTTTGTTGCAGTGCTTTCAGACTTTTTAGCAGTGCTATGTTTTTTTACTACTCCTGTGTTTCGTTAAACATTTTTTTTTACCCGGAGTTGTCTTCAGAATCAGAATCAGAAAAACTGATGCCTCTGCATCCGGAGATCCACACTTGTACCTCCACACAACTTCTACATTTTCCAGTCCAACAATTCCCAACAAACTGAATCGAGAACAATCCCAAAAATTGCCTGTTTTTTGTGTCATTCCATTTTTTTTGTGACAAAATTTCAATTCAAAATGAACTGGCATTTCCAAGCTCCACGGTTCTCAGTCGATTTAAAAGGTTTCCTTTGTCAAAACACGCAAAATATTTATGACATTTGGGCTAACTATTTTCTACATCCAAAAAATTCTTCACATTTTTCCACATTTTTGAGTAACACAAATTTCCTTTACCTTGACAATTCCTAAGACTTTTCTCAGCAGTTTAAAACATTCCAATGTCAAAACATTCAGGACTTTCAAGCTAACAATTTCAGTCATTCTGAAATTCTTTTTATTCTTGAAATTGTGCATTTTCCAGCCCAACAATTCTCAACCAACTGAAAACAAAACAAATTCCAACATTTCCAAAATCCAACTTTCTCATCCATCCAAACCGTTATAGCATGAGACTTCCAGCCCCACACCGGACAGCCTTTTCCAAAAATAGCCATTTTTCTTTCCATTCCATGTTTTCTGTGACAAAATTCCATTAACAAATAAACTGCCAACATTTCCAAGCTCCACATTTCTCAGTCGATTAAAAATACTCACAATTTCTGCAATTTTGATCCCTTTCCCTTAAACTTGGCGGTCATGCTGCAGGAAGTTTGACACTAGGCTGGTTCGTTTTTGTAGCGATTCACATAGAACTTAAGGGCTTTAACTCAAAGTTCCTGTCAAGGTCAAAAATAGTTTTTAACAAACTTTGTGGAGTCGTACCTTGAATTAAAAGTCTTATTCTTGTTGGAAATGTGGGTGGGTGGGACGGCATTTACAGTCTGCCTGACGAGGCTAGGGGTGCAGCAATACTGATCAATAAAAATGTATCTTTTGCGGTGTTTCTTCTGGTTTAATAACTGCTCTAATGGATGGACAGGACACACACACACACACAAAAGAAAAGACAAGAAAGAAGTAAAAAAAGTAATACAACTAAGGGCATGCAGAGTAATGGGCTCGGTTGAAGAAAACTAAATAATATACACAATATAAGAGAAACAAGATAAGAAAAACATTAGATAAATATACTAAATGATATAATAATATAGAGTAATAACCACACCCAGTATTAACCCCACTGAGAACCTTTTGTTTTGGCCAGGCAGTGTATAATACATACTGGGTAATATAATATAAATAGGTGCAAAATGTGCAGGCGGAAATGTACATGTGCTCCTTAAAGTGATGGCGCTTAATTCTTTTGCATTATTTATCAAATTGCTCCCCAACTTAGACTCCCACCTTCTCATTACGGGAGAGGAGGTCTGGAAGCTGTATTGGATAGGTCAGCAACCAGGCCTGGCGTCGTTGCATCCAACTTGGCTTCCTGTCAGAGCACTACTTTTGGACCCAAAAGCACGACTCAAGACAACAACAGACGTTTAAGTGATTTAATGGAAGGTAAGTACGGTTGGTGAGTTCAGAGCAGGTGGCCGGGCAAGCGGTCACGAATCAGGTTCACTAAAGCTCCAGAGGAATCCATCTTAGACCAGCAGTTACACGGTGCAGGTAGGAGAGCGTCTGTAACTGAGCAGACACGGTGGGGAAGGGGGAGACTAGAGGAGACCCAAGGGGCAGACAGGTAAGCACAGGGTGTGATTGTGTCAGGAGAAAAAGGCCAGGAAGCAGAATCCAAAATCCGGTCCACACAAATCCAGGTCAAAACGCCAGTATCAGTCTAATCCTTCAGTTAGAAAGTACTTGGACTGGATTTTGGACGCGCTAAGGTCAAAACAAAGGCAGAAGGTCGAGAAAACAGGCAGAGTTGGGCAACGGCTAGGTCCACGTACTTGTTCAAGTTCTGATGCGGGTACAAACAGGAAGAGTTCGGCAACGGCTAGGTCCACGTACTTGTTCAAGTTCTGATGCGGGTACAAACAGGCAGAGTTTGGCAATGGCTAGNTCTAATGGACAATTTAGAGCGGCCAATGAAGCTAACATGCATGTTTTTGGAATGTGGGAGGAAAGCGGAGTACCCGGAGAAAACCCACACACGCACGGGGAGAACATGCAAACTCCATACAGAGATGCCCAACGGAGATTTGAATCCTGGTCTTCCAGATCTCCTGACTGTGTGGCCAATGTGCTAACCACTCATCCACCGTGCGGCCCTGATCAGTGATCAATTTAGTGAAAGTGTGAATGAGGTGGGACCTATTTAGGGATGAAAGCAGCACTTGTTGAACATCATTTCCCTTTGAAAGCCTGAGGAAAATGGGACATTCAAGACATTGTTCAGAAGAACAGCGTACTTTGATAAAAAAGTTGATTGGAGAGGGGGGAACTTAAGAAGAGGTGCTCAGCTAAAAAGATCTCCAATGCCTTAAAATTTAGAGCAAAAGCAGACACACGCGGCAGAAAACAAAAGTGGATTGAAGAATAACTAGAATGGAAAATGTCCAGCCAATGATGACCTCCAGGATGATCAAAGACAGTTTGGAGTTACCTGTAAGTAGTGTGACAGTTAGAAGACTTCTGTGTGAAGCTAATCTATTTACAAGAATCTCCTGCAAAGTCCCTCTGTTAAATAAGGCATGTGCAGAAGAGGTTACAATTTGCCAAAGAACACATCAACTGGCCTAAAGAAGATGGAATGGAAGACGTTTTTGTGGACTGATGAAAGTAAAATTGTTTTTTTTGGGTCCAAGGGCCACAAACAGTTTGTGAGACAACCCCCAAACTCGGAATTCAAGCCACGGTACACAGTGAAGACAGTGAAGCATCATGATATGGGCATGTTTCTCCTACTAGGGTGTTGGTATTTATCCCATAGCAGGGATCATGGATGAGTTTGCATATGTCCGAATACTTGAAGAGGTCATGTTTCCTTCTGCTGAAGAGGACATGCCCTTGAAATCAACAAGACAATCACCCCAAACACACTAGTAAACCAGCACCATCTTCTTATGTTCTTATAGAGTGGCCATCCAAATCCCTGGACCTTAAATCCAATCCAACTTGTGGGGTAACATCAAAAATTCTGTTTCTGAATTTTAATGAATTGTGGAATGTTAAGGAATGTTAGAGGGGAATAACAGCTGAAAGGTGCCACAAGTTGGCAGAGTCCGTGCCACACAGATGTGAAGCACTTATAAAAAACTAAATATTACTTTAGTCATTTACAGGATTTCCAAATCCTAGAAACAAAAAAGTTTGTACAAAATAGTTTTGAGTTTGTAAATCCAACGGCAGACACTGCTATTTTTTTAGGACACACCCCTTTCATCTAATTGGCCAATTGCACATCCTTAAGCGTGTGCTTATCATGAATGTTTGTTTTCTTGTTTGTTTTCTGCACATCGGACTGCTATTATTTTCAACACTAACGTTCACCCAACTATATTTTCTAAAGTATTGTCCATATGCAGAATAAGGTCTTACAAAATGCTAGCTGAAAGATCAGGGCCGTACTTCCAATGGTCTTGCGCGCAGCACCAGTCTGAATTCACGCATACGCCGTGTTTGTTTGTACATACCCTTGTTTGAGGCGAGGCTTAGGCCACTCCTCCTGACAAACCAAGATGGCGAATGTCCCGAAGCTGATCTCCCGCCGCCGGTTCATCACGGCAATGGGGGCACACATGATGGACGACACGGTCCACACTACACCGACCGTCACCAGGATCCGTCGACGTGTAAACATGGAGCGGGCCTTCAGCGGTGAGCAGACGCTGTAGTAGCGGTTGACGCTGATGACGGTTAGCGTCAGCACGCTGGCTGACACGGAGACGGCCTGTGTGAAGGGCACGGCTCGGCACAGGAGGTCGCCGTAGACCCAGGCGGTGTAGATCTGACTGGCCAGCGTGATGGGCATGCACACACACACCACGGCCAGGTCACACACGGCCAGGTTGACCAGCAGGCTGCGGGTGGCGCTGATGCCCGCCAGCCGCCGGCTACGTCTGTTGGTGAGGACGCGCAGGGACATCAGGTTGCCCACGAAGCCCAGAATGAAGGACAGGCAGTACATGAGCGTCAGGGCGATGGTGCTGGGCTCGTGCAGGGTCCACAGCAACATGCTCTCCAGGTCGGCCAGCTCCCCGAGGGACCAAAGGGTGTCGCCGGGGGCGGACGGCGGCAAGGGCATGAGCGAGGATGGCAGCATGAGCCTGGGAGTGAAGTTGAGTCTTTCCTGGAGGGGCGAGAAGCTGGGCCGCACCGAGCTCCAATCAGGGGGACCGTTCTGCGGAGAGTCCATGCCGCCTTGTGTCCCACTTCAACTCCAATCGATTAATTTCAAAGGAAATTTGCAAAACTCAAACAGGAACCCGAGCCATCGTCTCCGCAAACAGCCCCGCCTCCTTGATCCCCTTCATATTTTTAAAGGGTTTTTTGCATTTTTTTGTGTGCCTTGATGATTGCCAAATGGAACTGGAGTCATGTACTATTATTATTAATATTTCCAACCTGAACGACCCAGTTGTCTCCTGGGACAGACTGCATTCACTGCAATAGTCTCTTAAATATTCGTGAAATCCCCCCTTTAAAATCCGTCCCACGTCACAATGGAAGGAAAACAAGTCCAACTCTAGTACGAGCCATCAGGTTCTGTGTCCTTGGGGCAGCTTCAGTCTTTGGAGCACGGATAAAAAAACGCCCGAGTCCTCATCGAGGTTGCCTCGTTTGTTCATCCATTGCTGTGTCAGCCTGCGATGATCCAGCATCTGCTGCTAATGGACCTTCTCATCTTCCAGGCAGGTAAAGCTCCCATGAAACAAACCACCTCCTCCTACTGCTCTCCTTCGTCGCTCTCCCGGTCTGCCTGTTGAAGGAAAACGGTCGTTTGCTGAGTGAGAAAAAGATCTCTCACTTTTAGTAGTGACGATTCACGTCTGACTGGCTCGTTCTTATTCCCCAGCTTCTCTCCTTGCCCTCAATGACAGCCTGTAATCTGCACCATTATTATGTTTTATTTTTCCAAATATTTTCCCATATTTTTCCAGCGCCCTCCGCTGAAACGGAAAAAACTGAGTCTGCAGTTCACTCACCTGTGCTCAGCTGATGCGACGCTCAAAGAGTGAAGAAGATGTGAAGCAGGCGGACGACGTCTTCATCGCCTGTTGGCAAAGCTGGAGTCCGCTAAGGCGCTCATGCAAGCGGGAGGTCTGCGAGCCTGCCGCTGAAAGACTGAATGGGAGTCACGGCGGAGAGGGAGGTGCACACACACGCTTACACACACACACACACACACGCACACATACACACACACACACATATATGCACAGAGAGCAGCATAAGGCTGATTATTTACTTATAATGAAGCAGGGAGTTATTGTGTGAATGCGTTATGTTGCTTTCACACTACTCTGAAGAAATGTTCAGCTCACTACAAAAATTCCCAGTGTTCCATAACGCCACATTTCTTTTGACATGCCCAAAAAATTCCACTTTTCTCTTATTTTCACAATTTTGGTAACACAAATTTCCTTTGGTCTTGACCATTTTTACCAACATTTCTCAACCATTTAAACCATTCCAACGCCAAAGCTCATCCAGGGCATTCAGGCTACCAGTCAACATTCAGAGTTCCCGTTTTTCCTAAAATTATACAATTCCCAATATACTGGATTTAGAACATTTCCAAACTCAACATTTCTCAAACCAATCCAGCATAAAACAGTCAGTCGGTTCATGACATGCCGACTATCTGATGGCCCAATCCAAACATTCCTAGTTTTCCCGCAAATGACCATGCTTGATGCCAGTGTTCCCAAGAGGCTAGTGGGACTACTGCATGCACTGTCTGGAACTGCTGTCCATTTTTGTAAACTTCCCTTGCTAATCATTGCCAAGTGTTATCAATTGGATTTAGATCAGGAAAACCTGCTGGATTGTCCAGTATGTTGAGTCCTTTGTCATTGTCTTGTTGAAAAGCCAGTCACTACCACAGAGACGAGCGTCTTCAGTCATAAGCGATGCCCCTGCAACATCTCCACATTGGTAGCTGCTGTCTGACGCCCCTGCACAACATGGAGCTCCTTTGTTTCCTTGAAGGATCGTAATGGCGCCCTCGCCACAGTGCCATTTGAAAAACATGTCAGGTTTTCAATTTCCATTCCCATTTTTCCCGAAATCATTCATTCATTCATTTTCTATACCGCTTATCCTCATTAGGGTCGCGGATATGCTAGAGCCTATCCCAGCTGGCTTTGGGCGGGAGGCGGGGTACACCCTGGACTGGTCGCCAGTCAATCGCAGGGCNGGTACAAACAGGAAGAGTTCGGCAACGGCTAGGTCCACGTACTTGTTCAAGTTCTGATGCGGGTACAAACAGGCAGAGTTTGGCAATGGCTAGGTCCACGTATTTGTTCAAGTTCTGATTCGGGTACAAACAGGCTGGAAAGTAATGCACATGGCAAGTGACAATCTGGCACTGAGAAGAAGGGCTGAGCTGGTGAAATAGATCACAGGGAACTGGGAACAGGTGGAAACAATCCACTACTAATGAGAAGTGTAAGGCAGAGGCACACAAAATAGCTCACAAAATGCAAAATTTTGGCCAAAATAAAAGCTGGAGCAGGAAATTAGCTGAATATGACACCTTCGACCTCCAATCCCGTCTTTGAGAACTTTTCATTTCTGACATACAGTATGGCGCTTCCTGAACCCAACTAATAGTCAGGTTTTGTCGAAAGATGTTGAGAACAATCCTATGTGTCTAAAAACAGATGTTGAGCCAGTAATGCCAATAATCCACGTGACGGGAAATTGAAAAGTAAGGGAGCAGGTAGGGAAGTTTATTTATGCTTGTTTGTGCCGGGGTAGCACACAGTGCTGATCTCTTGTAACGTCATGGCTTCACGTGCTTGTGCTTACATGCTAGAGAGCAGATGAGGAGTGCGTGGTGTGGAGCTTGTGTTTCTATTTCATGCTTTGACCAAAGTCGGCCGCGGTTTAAAAAGCGGTACGTTTGGAATAACTGATACCAGGGAGATGTACACACCAAATATCCTACGTGTTCTTGTGACACTGCTGTCAGGTCTCTTCGCTGGTGCTTTGGAGTATCCCAACCATAATGGAGGATGGTAGCGCAACCACGAGCCGCACAACAGGTCCCAGAGCTGCCCGAGGCCGTTTTTGTACATTTCGGAGGATGAAGTAAAACACGCTTCTAACATTTGTATGCTAGAACCGCCAACTCTAAGTGAAAACAATAGCGCAGTGGAACGTCCGGTTGCTGTACCGGAATGCCTGTAAAAGAAAGTTATGACTTTTATTCCCGTAAAGTTACGTTTGTACTCTCGTAATAAGACAAATCTTTTTACGTAAATATTCAATTTCATTGTTGTCAATTTCCCTCTTAAGTCTCGAAATCTTGATGATTTTAATGCTTTATTTAACTGGCATTCACCGAGACAGCTATAAACACGTGTAGGACCCTTGACCTGGGTCAAAGGTTAAATACGTGTCTTTAGACCCCTGATCCAAAGACAAATTGCCCCATCTGGGCTAAAATAGAAGCTATCTCCAGTGTCCCCCTGCCATTGTCAGCTCAGCTTGGGGCATCACTGCCTTTATAGATCCGGTAGCTAAACATTCACTGCCTACTCTATCGCAGTTTTAGAAAAATAAAAGTGGTACCGGCCACTCCAGCCCATTCATTCATTCGTTCATTTTCTATACCGCTTATCCTCATTAGGGTCAAGGGGATGCTGGAGCCTATCCCAGCTGGCTTTGGGCGGGAGGCGGGGTACACCCTGGACTGGTCGCCAGTCAATCGCAGGGCCACTCCAGCCCAGTATCAGCAAATTCCCACTTTCCAGCCCTGACAGTTTGACTGGACAAAGCTTGACTGACATGGTCCGAGCGAGGCCTTGAAGATTTTAATAAACCTTTTATGAATAATGTTTTTGCCTCCTTTTCCCAGCTAGCTGAAACATTTAATACTCCCAGTCCAATCAGCTACAGGTATTTACAAATGATGTACCACAACGCCCTAACAAACCCCCATCGACGGTCGTGGACAACGTTATGTCCCTCGGACCCAACAGCGAACGGAACGACGTGGCCCATTTGGACATCAAATTGGCCGAAATCTCCCCAGAAATTGGCCCAAAATGTGATTGGCGTGGGCTGATGGACGCAACTTTGATCCATATGTTCTGGTTATGCCCTAGCTTGGAAGGATTCTGGAGGGGCATTTTTTAAGCCTTTTCCACTGTTTTCCAAATTAGAATTGCTCTGGATCCTTTTGTGTTGTAAAACTATAACAAATAAGCAAAAATTGAAAGAACGAAGAAGCTAAATACAGTTGACAGTGTTGAAGGTAAGGGAAGACGTGTGAGTGATAGCCATGAAATGTACTGACAGGCATGGCCGTTTCCATTATGAAACCAGTCCATCTGCGAAATAGGCTTCATTATTTAGCTGACACATGCACGACCATTATAACTTGGCTAACGGGTTTTAAAAAATGCCAATAGCAAAACACTGTAGATAATGTCAGCCTCATCATGCAATTGGAAGGTTGACAGAAAGACAACAGGGACATGCATCAACAGGCTCTTCATCGCTAAATAAGTCATAAGCTGTCACCCGTCGTTCATCAAAGCCCTGCTTTTATTTTGGGGTAATCCTCTGCACACACGATGATGATGTCGTGATGTGTTCCTAACGAGCTAAATGACGCGCAAGCGGCGCCCCTAAAAGTGATTTCGTTTCAAAGAGACACCGCTGCTCACTATGCATGGACTGCGGATCAAAATCTTAACACAAGTCGAAAACCGGCAGGAATGCTCTTACAGACTAGATCTTCAAAATGCAAAATGAAGAACTGGGAGTGAGGGAAAAAAATGGTATTCATTAATAACAAGCATTCACGTGGGAAACATGCAGGATGGTCCGACTACCGAGTAATCTGGACATAGCTTGGGCTGGGGGTGTACTTTGGCCTGGTTAAGATCGTTCTAACAGTACGGCCCCTGACACAACCAAGCCCTGTATCAAATCAAGCCACACTGTATTCAGAGTTATTGTTTTAATACTCATGAAATACAATCCAAACACCTTAACAGACTTCAAAGCAATGCCTCCCCGTACACGGCACAACCCATCACCACGCACAGAGATGAACGAATGAATGTAATGTATGTATGTAAACCGCGCAATGATTTCATGCAAATAACAAAGAAATGGTTAGAGGACGGAAAATAAAAGTGTAATGCATTTACTGCACAAGTAAAGCAATACAGCCAAGTAAATGGCAGTAAAAAGTGGTCTTTTAACCACTATTTGAATGGTTGGCCACGGTGAAGCGCCCCCTGGTGGTGGCCATTGCAGTGGTTGTTCTTGTTGCATTAATATGTCCAGCTATACAATATATTTTTTTAATGTCTCTACCGATATTACATTTACACGTCAATATCGGGCCGATATTATCGTATGGAACATCCCTAACTACAACAGTAAGATTTATTGCAAATGTTGTCAGTCACCATCTAGCTCGCAGCAGAGTTTGGAGGCGGGGATCAAGCCATGTGTAAAAAAACCATTATTATGAGCATATGAATTATGCAGTTTTATATAGAAGTTGAAGCACCGCAAAGGTAGAAAAAAGGCATCTTATTATGAAATGGTCGTGCTGTGATTGCAATCTGTAGGGGGCAGTAATGTAGAGTGAAAAGATGATTGCGGTGTACAATCAAAGCATGTAACCATAGACCATCTGCTCTATGATTAAGTATCTGTTACAGAGTACGAGCATCAAACGAGTACAGCTCTTCATTATTCGTGCTCTTGCCAAGGGAAAATCTTCATTGGGTCATGAGCACTTTACACCGAAACACTTATTTTCTCTGTCAAAAAAAATGGCGGGCATATTTGCTATGTTGGAAATAGGATGATGACTTTTGACTTTTGGACCAGGCAAGTGCCGCAAACGCGAGCAAAATGGACACTGTCAAATTCGCCAGTGACCTCACACTTCAAGTGTTTTGATAATATACCCCAGTTAGAATGTGTTTAATAATTACAACCACCACTCTTTAAAACACACTCTCGGGGGCGTGGCATCGACCGGGCTTGATGCAAGCAGAGGAGATAATTGGTCGATAACTCGTCCCAGCTCGCGGCTCACGTCCTAAAAAGCTGCTGCCCAGCGTGACATTATACCACGAGTACAAGTTTCTCTCCGAAGAAATCAAAGTGATGCGTGCCCGGCGAGATAAGAGAAGCGCGGAGAACCTGTTTGTTGTTGTTTGCCGTCTGAATCCAGTCGGATCTCTGTGAGGGTGGCTTTTGGGGGTGAGGTAGTCAGGCTGAGCCCCCATTCGCTCCCACGTCAAATGGAAAAAAGAAGGCGCGTGGATGGCAGTAGATGGGGGTTGTGGCACACGGTGCGTTCCGTCTGGTAGTGGCGTGCCCTCGCATGGATCTGGTCTGGTTCACAGTGCAGATTGCGTTGATGGATTCCTTGCTTTTTTTTAAATCTCGCAGCGTGGCCTACGTCGGGGGGCGTGGAATTGATGTCAGGGCTGAACACGACACGCCAAGTGAATTAAAATACTGTATATTCCACAGCCCCAAACAAGTCTTTTTCTAAACAAATGTGGCTCAGCTATGTGAGAGGAAGCACTGCCAGGTTGCAAGGAGTAAAAAGTAGGCAAGCGAAGCCATTTTCAGAAAAACCCCTTGACTGAGGTTAAAGGTTAAAGAATTGTAAAATGTAACCGAAAACTGAATTGTATTACTGATTCAAATAGTTATTAGTTATTAATTTGTTTATGTATTTGTTCATTGATTGAATAATTTATTGGTAGTTTTGTAGAGAAAACAGTTAACAGTACAGTATGTTTCATACAAATTGACTACCAAAGAAGAGATGTACCCGAGAAAATTAATAAACTTGTTAACACCACTATCCTTGTTTTTTTTATTTTGTGTATATTTATTTGTTGATTGATTGACTTTTATTAGTGATTTTGCACACAACTTGTTTACATCAGTGTCCTTCTCTATTTTATTTTGTGTTAAAAAAAAAAAACATTTGAGAAGATTGGATTAAAAAAAATAAAAATTAAATTGTGCGCGCGTGCATGTGTGCCGAGGCTGCGGCCCAGCCTCAGCCAGACTTCGCCACATGCAGCCCCAAGGTAAACTGAGTTTGAGACCCCTGGGCTAGACCATGCACACTTCTGGTTCATGCCCCGCCCATTCCACATACAAATACAGGTAGTGGTGTACTCACTCATCCCTGGGTGGGTTCCACTTAGCCACCACAAGTCAATGGTAAGAATAAACTTGTCTTGGTTTTTACGGCTGATTCCCTTCCTGACAGAAGCGTGTATTGTGACCCCCTAGGGATGGTTGGGATGCCGTGTTACATTTCAAATTAAGACCTCAGGCAACCTGTGAGCCTCACACACCTGACTGCTGCTTTTGTCCAACTGGGATATTCCTGACAATACAAAATGTGACGCGAGTGGAAAGACGTAGGAGGAATACATTTATAATCTAATAAATATTCCACGTATATTGGGATGTGGTGGGCACCAAAGAGTCCCGTTGGGAGAAGATGATACAACCTGACCAAGAAAGTGCACACATTTTTGTTTGAAAAAAACAACAAGATACAAACCAATTATCTCGAAGTAGATTTAACTTTATAGTCAAAATAGATGTGTCTGTGTTTAAAGGACTGAGGTAAGGTATACTATTTCCATTGAGCTCCAGTAACTACAATAATCTGTCTATAAAATACTTAAGATATTAAACTAGGACAGGCTACAAACAATGGTTCACACAGCTCAATTGTTTTTTTATAGTATTTTTTATATGTTTTTATAGTATTATAAACTCTGTCTTTAGTCCTGGTTGCTTATGTATTCAATTTTTGTCTCTCAATATACATTACCTGTGACTTCTAAGTTGGTATTACTACAACTTACAATTTGATTCACTAGATAAAACAATGCAAACCGTTTGCTTTGAAGGTACTTAAAAGTAAATCCAGCTAACGTGATTCAAGTGCAACCAACACATTGAAAGGACGGTTTGTTTTTTGACATGAAGTTTTATCACATCCCCATCACCAGTGCATCGACGGTGACTTACCCCCCACTTTGTTCCGTGAGCCTAATTCGGGTCGGGTTTTGGTGATGGGGAAAGTTGTTTTGCTTAGTTTCTGGGGAAAATTAAGCATTTGTCTTCTCAAAACAATATCTGTCCAACCAAGTTTTGGACACATCAATTTCCATCATTTCAACAACAGTACCAGATAAGACATTTAACAAGGCCACTTACTTAAGCAAAAGGTGTTCAAGCAACTGGAGTTTTGGTGGCACTTTGTTTTTGCTCAAGTCTGCGTCGCTCTTTGGATGATTCCAAATGTATTTTTCATGGACTTTGGATAAGAGGTCTTTATCTTCCCTGGTGACAGTCAGTACCCAATTACATGAAGTTGCAAGGCATTCCCATCATTAGTGTAGTACATCAACAGTGACTTACCCCCCAAATTCCAAGTGAGCCCAGTACTGGCCGAATAAAGAGCGTAGATGCGGTAGGTAAACATTCAAAAGGGTAATTCATTTGGATAACACATCAAAATAGACATTTCCATGACATCTTTGGATATTTTCAATGTACTGTATTTTCAAAAGTAAAACAATTTATATTATATTATTTATATTACATATTTTGCTGAAAGATAATTGTCCAACAAATTATTGACAACATTTTTTGGGACTTTTTTTCCCTTAATGTAATTATGCATACCAATGCAAATAAATTGTACCAAAAGCAATAAACTTGAATTTCTCCAAAGTATTTAACATTGATTGCAGATGCGATTGTAACAGCTTTTCGCCATCCTTTATGGTGTTTTTATGACACTCTTATTTTCTTTCTTTAGTAGTGTGCAATTAGTATTGTGGTTGGGCGTGTATGGAGTACGTATGGAGTACTCACACACGACGGAGTATGGAGTGGTATACAAAAACACCTACCCCCACTCCCACACACACACCATAACATATGTAAGGTTGATTGGTTGAAATATATTTTCTTACACTCCCACGCTAGATCATATTTTAAGCAGAATAATTAAAAATGATAAGTGAGTTGAAAGAAACAATACTTTGGAAGAAAAGTAAAAAGAGAGAGATGTAGAAACAAAAGAAATAAAGAGAAAAAAAGGTAGTATGGAAATCATTTTTTAATAAATATAACTAATCTAAACATTTAAAAAAATAACAAGTTTTTCTCTTTCTCTCATGTTGTGTATATGGTTTGTTGGATTATTGGTAATTGTAAGTATAAATGGGGTCCATACTTCAGTGAAGGCTGATTTCTGCTTTTGCTTATGAGCTGTTTTTTTTTCCATTGACATAAAATCTTTTATTAAATTGGTGCAGTGGGCAATATTTCATGCTTTTTTTATTTTTATTTTTCCAGCTTTGAAAGAAGTTGTATTGCAGGAATCGTTTCAGATTGGATTATATGTTTGATTGGTTGGTAGTGAAGAAATTCTGGTCCCCCAACCCCGAACTTCTGGATGAATGTATGAAATGATATGAAAGTATTATTTTCAAACAGGTGCTGAAGGTGGGTGGTTGCCTTTTGGTGCTGAATTGGAAAATTAACCGTGGAGTTGTGCAGTTGAAAGTGCGGGTTGAGCCATACGGGTGTATACTTCCATTGTGGTGTTGAGGAATCCGTACTTGTTTTCCACCAGGCTGCCAGAGTGGTGAGTTTGGTACTAGATTTGAAATAATTACATTATTTGGTTGACAGGGGTGAGAAGGGTAGGTCTGCAATCGGTGTGTTCTGGCATTGACTTTGTTCTAGATGTATCCACGGCTTGTTGTGGTTTTCTAGATTCATCCAAAAAGACAGATATTGTTGCTTAAAAGTATTGAGCAAAAATCTGGTGCTTCTACGTCTCTAGAGAGAGATGCGAGGTTTTTTGTTTTTCCAGTAGAGTAGAGAACCCGTTCTAATAACTGGAGAGTGACTCTTGCATTGATGTGTCAGGGTTTTGTGGGTGCAATAATAAACCATCGGCATACAAGGTGACTTGATGTTCCTTTTTTCCATCGTGTATTCCTTTGATGATATTTGTATTGTTCCGTACTGTTGTTGCAAGCGGTTCAAGGAATAATGCAAAAAGGTACGGCGAGAGAGAGTGGCTCCCTGGTGCAATGTGAAACCAGGTGATGGGATCCCGTTGGTGGTTACTGGTGAAGTCTATAGTGGTTTTATCCAACGGGTGGAGGACTGTCCAAAACAGTCAGAGAAACAAAAGAGAAATTGCCAATTTACTTTGTCAAATGCTTTCTCTGCATTCTAAAGATAAAATAACAGATTTTCTTTTGTCACGTTGGGCTGTGATTATTCAGTTGAAAAGCTTACTGAGCTTATCGGATGAATGTCTATTTTTTATAAAGCCAGTTCGATGTGGGGGAATGAGTAGTGGGATAACTGGATTTATCAGTGAAAGTGGGCGGTGATTAGCTGGCTGGGTTAGGTCTTTATTGGGGTTTGGTATGAGTGTAATGGTGGCGGTGTTCATATACAGCATGGTGGTGTTGTGGTGGTTGTTTTGATTTCCGCACTTACTCTTAATAGGAGCGGTGATAAGACGTCCCAAAACTGTTTGGCAGCCATCTGGACCCGCTGGTTTGTTGTTTGGCATTTTGTTTGGGGATTTGTACCTTTCAAGACAGTACAGTAATTCCATCATCAGCGGCAGCTTCAGCTATTTTGTCCGCAAATTGCTTTTGTGACGCCATCGGCGCCATTTGTATGTGCAGCACGTTTGCCAGTAGCAACTTTTTTTGGAAGCGGAACAGCACGGAACAAATTTTGCAGCATGTGTAACTGGTTTTCCTGTTGACGTGGTCTCTGTGTTTGCAATCATTGCATAAGAAAGGAAATCCGAGCTTACCAAGTTCCCCATTGCATGAGCAGTGTATGTAAACTACTCCAATAATAATAATAATAATAATAATAATAATTTGCCACACTACAACATTAACCCTTCCCCCTTATCCATCACATCCAGGCGGAAAACATTCTCTTAACCTTCGAGCTCTAGTCTCAACGTACATTTCTCCTGAAGCTTAATCAAGCTTGATAAAGCTCTTTTGTTCTATAATTCATAAATTACTTAATGTATTTGAATTATTATTATTATTATTTTCTGAATAATATAAAACTCCCAATTTTTGTTAAATTTTCTATTGTGATTACTCCTAATTCACTCAATAGTTTGTTGCTGGGTCACGTTTATGCTGAAGCCCATCCCAGCTGTTGGTAATGCTGTGCAAGTTTAGGTATAACTAAATAAAAGATAAAGTAATAACAACTCATTTAGCAAAAGCAGCAGTGCCTTGGAAGATGTCAGGGTTGTCAATCTTCTCATCAGTTGGCCAGTCAGTCTTTGAATCACAAAAAGGGCCCAAATCCTAACATGATTTATAATTAAATTTTGCTCGTGAAGCAGGATTTATTAATCAGAACTCTTGAGTTCACACAATCAGCACTGACACACGCACACGCACACACACACACACACACACACACACAGGTTTTTGGAATATTGCGTACGGGCCGCACGGTGGATGAATGGGTTGGAATGTTGGCCTCACAGGCATGAGGTTCAGGGTTGGAATCTCCGTTGGGCATCTCTGTGTGGAGTTTGCATGTTCTCCCCGTGCGTGTGTGGGTTTTCTCCGGGTACTCCGCTTTCCTCCCACATTCCAAAAACATGCATGTTAGCTTCATTGGCCGCTCTAAATTGTCCATTAGAGTGTGAATGTTTGTTTGTTTATATGTGCCCTGCGATTGACTGGCGACCAGTCCAGGGTGTACCCCGCCTCCCGCCCAAAGTCAGCTGGGATAGGCTCCAGCATCCCCGTGACCCTAATGAGGATAAGCGGCATAAAAAATGAATGGGTGCGTATGGACTGCAGAAATGTCATTACATACAACAGAATAAGCATTTTAATGCACTCATCCAGGTGTCTATATGGATTTTGCAGGACGCCTGTTCTGCCTCTTCTGCCCACTTAATCGGTGATGTCATTATTTAGGTCATCCTCATGCAGTCAGTTTGACCATGGTGCCGTTATTACCGCATAATTAGGAACCTAAACTCGACAACAATTAGTCAGTCCTAAAAATGACATCTGTTTTTTAGTGCTTGGTTTTGGTGTTTGCACCCGTACTTCTTTATCACTTACGCCTGCGCTTCGCCTAAGACCCTCTCTGTGGAACACAACTTTTTGTTATTCTCACTTGCTTCCACGCTTTTTCCACTTTCCCTGACCATCCGTCGATATTCCTTTATTTTTTTCCCTCTCTTTTCTCTGGTTTTTATTTTGTTTTTGCATCATTTGGTCTCGTAAAGCAAATAGCTTTTGTGCATTTAAATGACCTTCAAAGTTGTGTTTATTTGCCCAGGCGTCTAAAAACCGCAATTTGTCCAGGCTTTGTTGCTCGACGAACCTCCAAGCTTTATTTAATAAGTTATCCTTACTCTTTACTTTGCTTCCTGGTTCCACGTCGTGTTGTTGTTTTGGACCTGGTCAGTGTGGTTATTCCTCGGGAATACTAACAACTGCTATTGCTGTCTATTGGCAACTGTGGGTGTCGTCCAAAGAGCGAGAAGGAAGGTGAGTGACCTGTGGCTTCATATCGTGTACTTTTGTACGCACGGACAATCTGGGGGAGATACTCTTTCCACCTTTCTTTTTTTTTTCCTCACACAGGGTCCGCAACATCTGCAGAACCGTGCGGTTCAAGCGTTCGGCTGGATTACCTTGAGGGTGAGAAGGGGTCGTCCGGGAATGTCCCACTCCGCTCAGTTGTTGTAGTCTCCCAGAATCTCTGTCTGGCTAAACTCAGAACTCTTTCAGTGCCCACATGGTCCATGTTCTCATGTAAATGCTTGAAGCTGGCAATGCTTTGAAGCTGGCAGGTAGAACTAAGTGACGCCTCCCCGCAGTTCTACGCTAGAGAACACCGTCTTCGATGTCCAATGATGCATCCTTTTCCTGCCCGAACCTCTCTCTCTTTGCTTCCTCTTCTCTGTGAGGGTTGAGTTCGACTCTTTCAATCGAAGAATATTGCCAATCCCAGGGTCTACTCTCTGAGCTTTTTGCAGTTCAGCGAGGTCAATCGGTGTCAATGTTTCTCTGGTCGTGGGTTCAAACTGGTCACTCGGGTCTAGAGCCAAAGCAGCTATCCAGGCCTACATCCTCACTTTTTCCTGCTCGGCACCCTGCCCGTGTCGCGGTGACCGTTTCTCTGGACAAAGAGCGTAGTACAAATAATACCTCAACTTTTCCCAGACTGACCACTTGAGGGCGAGGAATTCTAGTTTGCCCGAGTGCAGTTTATAGTTTTTTTCCGGCTGGAGTAAGAGTCCTTGACCCATACGCAATCACTCAGAGTATTCCATTCCTAGTCCCTTCTCAGATGCGTCAGTGTGAAGTACAAAGGGCAGCTCAAAATTTGGATACGCTAGCACGGGGGGTTCTGCCAACTGGTCAATAAGCTTACAGAGGGTCTCTTGGTGCTTCTCAGTCCATTCAATTGGGATCTTAGATGGTAGTTGTGCACCTTTTCTCTTTTGTGTTTTTGTCTGTCCTGTAATGGTTGATCTAGAATTCTTTTTGCTTGCAAGAGTTCAATATTGGGACTTGCTATTCTGGAAAAATCTTGAATGTAGGATCGGTAGTAGCTCAAGAAACCTACAATTCTCCTCACATCTCCAATTGTAGCAGGTTTGCTGTTCTTTAATACATAAACTGCTTCCAGGTCTTTGGGGTCACTGCGCACGCCGTTGGCTGACACTAAACGACCAACATATCTCACCTCTTCCTGAAACAAGTCGCACTTTGTGGGCCTGAGTTTGACTCCGTGAGTTTGCAGGGCTCTTAGAACTTTCCTCAACACAGTAATGTTATCCTCAAAGGTCTTGGCAAAGCATAGTACGTCGTCCAAGTACGGAATGCAACACTCGTCCCTCAAGGGTGCAAGCATTTCCTCCATACTACGCTGAAATGCAGCAGGTGCATTTGTCAGACCCAATGGTATCCGGACCCACTCAAACAGTCCCCATGGGGTGATGAAAGCAGTCAAGTGACGTGAACCCTCCGCCATGAACCCTTGGTGGTACGCCTTCCCCTGATCTAGGATCGAGAACCAGGTGTAACCCCCCAAGGTGTCAGTTAGGTCTTGGATTCTGGGTAGAGGGTGGCGGTCAGGGACTGTACACTGATTAGGTAGACTGTAGTCGATACACAGTCTAAGTGTCCCATCCTTCTTACGTACACAGATGACTGGTGCAGAATAAGGGGATTTCGACTTGACTATCCACCCTCTAGCGAGAAGGTCCTCAATATACTCCTTGACTTCCTTGTACAAGGGTTTGGGAATTGATACATATGACTTCTGAACAGGGGTACTATCTTTAAGTGTGATTTCCATCTCTAGACTAGTAATACAACCCGTGTCATTGTCATCTCGTGCGAAGGCTCCAGCCTCCTCTCGCAGCAGTTCTTTGGCCATTTTTTGTTGTTCCTCAGTTAGGTGGCTAAGGTTACCAGGTGGGTGGGTCCCATGACTCTTCCACACAGTGCCCCGTGTCCTGTTTAGTGGCGGCGGATTCAACAGTGGCTTCGAGGGGCACTTCTCTTCTAGTCAGGTGCTGCTCATCAGTTTGTACTATTTTACCTACAGGCTCAATGCTGCCTAAGACTGCTTTGCAGGATAGTATAACCTCATGCTTATTGTGATTAGCAGGGGGAACTCTCAAGTATGGTCTCTTTGCCTGACTAATCTCTAAGAGACTGTCACCGACATCGAGTTGTTGTAATTGTGGGTTGCTCTCCCTGGGTTAAAAAAGCACAAGGGAATTCGCTGTATCAACATCATTTAATCCCGCTTTTAGCGTACCCTGACTGATTTCATTATCAAATGTGTCTGGATTAGACTGACAAGTGCTGTGGCTTTGTCACTCTCTGTTTAATGCTCCACGGAGGAGGGTCACAAGGGTGGGAATTAAGTCAGCCTCACCCTTTGGCCCCATTATAAGGCACTCAATCAGTTTAAACCTATGAGAGGCCGATCCATGGGCACACTGCTCACTAAGAAGGGTACTTGTATCGATAGGTTTGGTACACTACTGTCTGGTAGACTCACATTCACTCCCACCCAACCCCTTGGGGCAAGGGCTCGCCGTTCACTGCCAGCACACTGAGGGGTTTACGACCTATCAGCTCGACCAATGAATGCAGCTTGTGGTCAGGGAGGTAGGTTTCCACCCACTTGCGATCAAGGAGACTGACTTGAGCGCCAGTGTCAAACAAACATTCCACTGTGTATTTGTTAATGTTACACTTGACTCTACATTTCCTTCCCACCAACTGGGCCACTTGTTTCCGGATCTCAGTGTCTGTGGTCTCTAGTGAGGAAGTCACTATGTTCCTTACATGTTCTGGTGTCTCTCCTTGAGACTCTGCCTCTGCCGCTTGCTGAGAGCTACTGTAGATTAGGGCGTGAGCGTCATCAGAGGGTTGGTTAATGTTCTTAGCTGGAGCACTCTTAATGCCTCCAACAGCCCTGTGCCCAGCCTCACCACATAAAACGCAACGGTGACATGGCCTTGTGCCCTTCGCTGTTGGTTTGGGCCTTGGCTTGGTGTGATCACTTCGGCAGAGTTGTTGCGAGCTCAGTGCGAATGTCACTAAACTTGGGTAGGAGGCGCCGGTGAATGGTACGCAAACGACACTTTCCATTTCAGTCCTATCACTCTATACAGGAACTGTCGGGGGTTTTCACCCTCAAGTTGTCTGGTGCTCATTAACTCCTGAAACAATTCACTTCCACTTTTTTCACTCAAATGGGAGCGCAAAAAGCTCTTGAGCTCAATCAGGGTCCAATCATCCTTATTTATCAGCATATCTTTGAACGGTCCTGGCCTGACAATGCGGAAAATGCCCTGAATGATTTCACTCTCAGAATGATTTGACTTAAGGCCTTCATCAATCTTCTTACGGAGTCCATGGTAGCTAATATCTGACACACTGTCCCCACCCGACCCCCATGGACTTTAAATTCTCTACGCTGCAGTAGAGCTGGCTCACTTAAGGGAACCATGCGGCCTGGCCGGGTGGGGGATGGAAATTGACGTGGTGGTTGCATGTATGAGGACGTGGACATGGATGGAGTTGTAGGTACGTGTGGTGTGGAGTAGGTCTGTGTGTTATATTCGGATGTCTTTCCGTCCGGTGCCTCATGATTAGTCATTAATGGTCGGTACTCAAGTGCTTGTTGATCACCAGACATCTCTGCCAACGGGTCACCACCCTTATTACCATGTACCTGTGGAACAGTCGGCAGCGGAGGTGATGATGGGCGAGCAGCAACATTCTCGGTTGGTTAGCTTAGCATGGCCGGCTTTTGTCAACGTGCGACAATACCTGATGTCATTAATCAAGTCCCTCAAAGAAAGTACTGTAAGTGTGAAACACCCCGGTCTTCCGACTCAAGCAGCGTCTTGCAATTTAAGTAAGAACATGCATAGTCAAAACAGCTCTCCTCATCGCCCTCGGTTACCACAGAAGCATCAACGATGCTGATGCTGATCCCCGAACGGGCCACCCGGGATTCTGTTACAGGCCTCGCAGGGAGTAGCCTGGTCCCGGTGTTCGTGTTAAAGGTGTGTGTCGATTGGGTTCTCATGGCAGTCTGAAGCCAGTAGGAGAACAGGGGGCGTCGGCCGAGTATCTCCCACTTACTACTTAAAGTGATACTCCCCCTGCTGACGTGGCGGACTAATGCCCCTGGTATGGCCCTTCGTTTACTTAACACAACATGACCTTCCTAAGCATATACAGGAAATAATCATAAAAATATATAAGACTGAATATTCGATTTTTTTCCTCATAACCAAATAAACATTCGTGACTACTATTTGTAGGCGTCACACAAAGGACCCCGCCGTCCCTTTATTTATTAATCTATTATTTTTTACGGACTTTATATGGGCAAAGGACTTCGCCATCCCTTCTTACTTGTCATTGACTAGCATCCACAAGGTTTTAACAGTACGTTGACCCGCGTACTGGTGACCCCCAGTCACACTTTCCCCTAAGGAAATTCAACTCACCCCAGTTCGGAATCTCGTCAACAGTCAGACCCCAACCGGTGTGGTGAAAACCAGTCCCCGGAAAGCGTCTAGTTTGCCGTGGCCGCGGTCTTATTCCAGCCCCCTCAGCTGGAATCCTTGGGCATCTTGAGATCCGGCTCGAAGGACCAAGTAAATGTCGGGTTCAAGCAACCTAAAACATTAATGACACAGTAATAACAAGAAAGAAGACAACAGATATTGCTTTTTACTGTTCTCTAGTTACATCCAACAGCCCCAAGAGGAAGGGGTTTCACTCCGGCTGCAATGTGTCAACATAGTGTTTCAATCTAACGGTGTGCAGTCGAACCTGCTAATCATTAGAACAGAATGTTTCAAGCGCTATCAAAGGTCAAGCCGCCCTGACCTTCTCTTCTACAGCTACATGATTTCATTGCTGAGCACACACACATGTGAAGATCATGACAGCACAAGTTATAAGACCTTTCTTAAGAATACAGAATGTGTGCAGGAGCAAATGCATGATCACATGTGCTGTATATACATTTCCCTAACAGTGTGCATGCCCAGAAATGTATGCATGCGGAGTGTAAGCCGGTAATCCCACAAATGACCAAACCAAACCAAGATTGGTAGAAGGACTCTCTGTCTAGAGAAGGAGGAGATGAGAGCGACGAGAGCTGGCAGCTGGGGCTTAAATCACCTCTGACGTCCCAGCTGCGACAGGTGCTCCAGATCTCCCGATCAGCCACTACAGCTCCCTCGAGAGGGCCCGAGGGGCCATACCAGGGTCCAAGGGCTGCAGACTGTTTGTGAGACGACCCCCAAACTCTGAATTCAAGCCACAGTACACCGTGAAGACAGTGAAGCATCATGATATGGGCATGTTTCTCCTACTACGGTGTCGGGCCTATTTATCCCATAGCAGGGATCATGGATCAGTTTGCATATGTCAGAATACTGGAAGAGGTCATGTTGCCTTCTGCTGGTAAGGACATGCCCTTGAAATGGCTGTTTCAACAAGACAATCACCCCAAACACACTAGTAAACCAGCAACATCTTGGTTCCAAACCAACAAAACGAATGTTCAATACCCGGACCCTAATCCAATGGAGAACTTGTGGGATGACATAAAAAATGCTGTTTGTGAAGCAAAACCAAGAAATGTTCATGAATTGTGGAATGTTGTTAAAGAATGTTGAGGGGAATAACAGCTGAAAGGTGCCACAAGTTGGTAGAGTCCATGCCACACGGATGTGAAGTACTTATAAAAAACTAAATATTACTTTAGTCGTTCACAGGTTTGCAAAAAGGTTCGTACAAAAGAATTTGGTGTTTGTAAAGTCACCGGTAGATGCGCTATTTTTTCAAGTAATTGCCAACTTGCACAGCCTTAAGAGCGTGCATATCACACATGCTGGGTCTTATGTTTTCTGAGAATCTACTGCACCTACTGCTAACTTGTTTGCCGTGTAACAGTTATTAATTATTTTGAACACATGTATAAAACTTTCAAAGTGTCACAAGCGTTATGGCTGTCAAAGTTAACACGTTAATGACACGTTAACGGAAGTACCCTTTAACGGCACTATTTTTTTGGACGCGCAATTAAAGTGCACATATCCTGTTTGACCCTCAGCCCATTCCGTAGTTTGAGGATTTGTAGGAGCAATTTGTGTTGCTGCGACTTGAGTTGTCACAAAGTACATCGCCTCTGGGCGAAGTGGGAAGTTACTGGCAAACTGCAGGTATTGTCTTGGCTTGGGCCTGCACCCATGGGGCCCGGTTGGGCACAGCCCGAAAAGGTAATGTGGGTCCCCCCCCCATGAGCTCACCACTTGTGGGATGGGGCAAAGGGGTCGGGTGCAGAGAGAGCTGTGTGGCGGCCGGAGGCAGAGGCCTTGGCAGTTCGATCCTCAGCTACAGAAGCTAGTTGTCTGTACGTGGAATGTCACCACTCTGGCGGGGAAGGACCCTTTTTGGAGTCCTTAGAGGAAGTACTAGAGAGTGCTCCCTCGGAGGATTCCCTTGTTCTGCTGGGTAACTTCAACGCTCATGTTGGCAGCGACAGTGAGACCTGGAAAGGTGTGATTGGGAGGATTGGCCCCCCTGATCTTAACCCGAGCGGTGTCTTGGTATTGGACTTCTGTGCACGTCACGGATTGTCTGTAACAAACAGCATGTTCAAGCATAAGGGTGTCCACATGCACACTTGGCACCAGAACACCCTGGGCCAAAGTTCGATGATTGACTTTGTGGTTGTGTCGTCGGACTTGCGGCCACGTGTTTTGGACACTCGTGTGAGGAGAGGGGCGGAGCTGTCAACCGATCACCACCTGGTGGTGAGTTGGTTCCGATGGTGGGGGAGATGTCGGTCAGACCTGGCAGACCCAAACGCATTGTGAGGGTCTGCTGGGGACGTCTGGCAGAGTCCTCAGAGGCATTGGACCGTGTTCCTCGGGGAGTACTGTGGGGAGTGCTCTAGGAATATGGGGTAGGACGCCTTCCTGGGGAGGTGTTCAGGGCACGTCCAACCGGTAGGAGGCCTCGGGGAAGACCCAGGACATGCCGGAGAGACTATGTTTCTCAGCTGGTCTGGAAACGCCTCGGCATCCGCCGGGAAGAGCTGGCTGAAGTGGGGGGGGAGAGGGAAGTTTGGGCTTCTCTGCTTAGGTTGCTGCCCCCGCGACCCGACCTCGGATAAGCGGAAGAAGATGGATGAATGGATTATCAAACTACAAGGGAAATTGCTTGGTTACAGCAGCTTAATTGCAGAAGAAAAAGACTAACACACTTAATTAAAATACTGCAATGCAATATGAATAAAATGATATACTGTAGAATATTATATTATATAAGTACATTAAAATGGAAAAAAATATATACAAAATAAAGAAGATATCAGATAAACAATATTTGCATATTTACATATAGTTTGGAAAAATATATGTATAAGTACTTTTGATTAAATGTGATTAAGTAATTAATGAATCACTTCATAAAGTCTTGATGTAACTTTATGTAAAGTCTTCATAAAGTTACATGGGCCACCAGAGGAAGCAAAGATTGTCACAATGAAGCACGTGGATAAATTGGACAAGTATCAATGATCTTCAAGGTTGAGGTAACCCTGGACTCACAATCTTATAGCCATGAACACCAAACTACAAATGTATCTACAAAAGGACAACGTTCCTAAGACTGAGCTAGTGGAGAAAACACAACAATTGCAACAAGTGGACTTGGGTGTATTTGGATATACCGAATATGCCAATCATGATATTGGGGCAAATATTGACCCTGATAATAATTATTTCTTTCCTCCGCCAACAAAGATTGTGATTACTATACCAGTGAACGGTACAACGCTATATTGATCCCAAATGCTAAATTGTCCATGATTCATTTCAACAGCAGAAGCAAGTATGCACATTTTGGTGAAATACGAGACTATTTGCAAACATTTACCAATCCTTTCAGTATCATAGCTGTCTCTGAAACCTGGTTTAATGAAGAAAGAGGAATTCATTTTGAATGAGATGATTATGCTTTTTATTATAGCAACAGGCAAATTAATTGATGTGGTGGTGTGGCACTGTACGTACACAAAACTGTTAAATATTCAATAATCATCATACAGTATGTCCCATGTAGTGGATAATGTCATGGAATGCTTTACTATTGAAATTGATAACGGAAGGAAAAAGAATGTTCTCATAAGTTGTATTCATAGAACAGCTGGATCAAATATAGATATTTGTAGTGAATGGATGGAGAAATTGTTTTCTGCAGTTGATGACAAGCCTACATTTATATGTGGGGACTTTAATATTGATCCGATGAATCCAAGCAATCATAAACCCACCAATGACTTTATTGATCGAATGTACAGTATGTCATTTTTTCCGTCTATTACGAAACCTAGTAGGATTACTCCATACAGTGTAACTTTAATTGATCATTTTTTTACTAATAATTACATAAATAAAACAAGGGCTGTTTATTACTGACATTACAGACCATTTACCAGTTTTTATAGTGTATGATTTGAATATTTGTGGGATTAATACTGATACCAATACTGCATGCTACAGACCAGTACATACTGATGAAGCAATAAATGCATTAAATGAGGATTTCAAATCACAAAACTGGACTAAGGTTTGCAGAGAGACAGATACAGTAACAGCTTATAATTGTTTTATAGAAATTATATCCAAATTGTATAACAAGCACTGTCCTATCAGAGTATTTTGTAAACAAAACAAATACTTAAAAAGCCCTTGGATTTCAAAAGGCCTGCAAAATGCTTGTAAGAAAAAAAATCATCTGACAAAGAACATGGGAAATACTAAATAGTATAATTAAGAAAGGATTAAAAAAAGATACATATCCAGATTATTTTATTGATACGTGCGGTGGAATTCATGACAATAACAAAAAAGTTAATCACTTCAATAATTTTTTTTGTAGATGTTGGTCCTGAACTAGCAGCCGAGATTCCAAATCAAGAAATGGAGTTTAATTTTGAAAGAACTATCAAAACAATTGGACCTCTGCTGTTAGTGAACGTAAAATCCTTACTATTGCCCAGCAATTTCAAAATAAATTGTCAACAGATTGTCACTCCATCGATATGAAGCTAATAAAATAAATAAATAATAATAAATAAATAAAAAAGTTAGAAGGATATGGTATACGTGGGGTAGCTGGGAAATGGGTCAAAAGTTATTGAAGCGATAGAGTGCGGTACGTTCATATGGGTGAGTTTTCTTCCAGATGTCTTGGCATTGCTTGTGGGGTTCCCCAGGGGTCAGTATCGGGCCCCAAATTATTTCATTTGTATATCAATGACATTTTTAATGTTTCCCAGTTGGTAAAATGTATATTGTTTGCAGATGACACAAATATATTTTACAGCAATAACAGTTTCGATGATCTCATCCAGAATGTAAATAATGAATTGAGTAAAATCAAAAAATGGATGGAAAGTAATAAATTATCTTTAAACTTAAATAAAACCAAAGTAATGATATTTGGAAAACATTCATTGAGGTTGCAAACATGGGTAGAGGTTAGTGGTGTTAAAATTGAGTATGTTGCAGAAATAAAACTTTGGGGATTAATGATTGACCATAAGTTAAACTGGAAAACACATATTATGTATATATCAAATCAAATCTCCTTGAAGTTATTAATAGAGTGAAATATGTCCTTGATGACAGTGCACGTCATACTTTATATTGTTCCCTAATTCTTCCATACTTGACTTACTGTGTGGAAGTGTGTGGCAATAATGACAAGAGAGTCGTTATTTTATTTACAAAAGAAGGCATTAGGAATCATTCATAAGGCGGGGTATCTTGATCACACCAATCCGCTATTTTCCAAATCAAAAATTCTAAAATGACCTGATCTTGTAAAGCTGTACACGGCAATGTTTATGTTTAAAGCATTTCACAATCTACTACCGATCCATATTCAGAACGTTGTTTCCCACACAGATCAGCCGTATGACTTGACAGGTCCAAGGAACTTTGACACCCCCTGGCTAATCCTACCAGGAGATGTTTTCCTTTGTCTGTTCGTGGGGTTCAGCTGTGGAATAGTCTGGGACCCGAACAAAAGCTACCTCAGAGCATTTGTTGTTTGAAATGTTTGTATGAACAAAACGTCTTGTTACAATACAGAGACGTGGAGGCTTAATGTTCATGTTGATGGATGGGTACTGCTTTATAGTACTTGCTTTTCTGTTTCTGCTATTTTTATTACTTTTTTTCCTCTCCAATGCTAATATTAATTTATTGTTTTGACTGGAGAGAATAAGGGCCGCACGGTGGCTGAGTGGTTAGCACATTGGCCACACAGTCAGGAGATCTGGAAGACCTGGGTTCAAATCTCCGTTGGGCATCTCTGTGTGGAGTTTGCATGTTCTCCCCGTGCGTGTGTGGGTTTTCTCCGGGTACTCCGGTTTCCTCCCACATTCCAAAAACATGCATGTTAG